>VWZT01004306.1:1102293-1192825 GCA_013397055.1 Pachycephala philippinensis | reverse complement strand
CTCGGTCGCTGCCTGCGTCTGGGTCTCCCGGTTGGCCCTGCCGCACCGGGGCGAGGGGGCGGCGGGGCCAGGGAGGAGGAGGGAGGGTGGGGGCGGCCCCCCCCCGCCGCTGATGCCGCCTCCGCCGGGCCAATCCCCGGGCCCGGGGGCGAGGAGCTGCGGGCCGGGGGCGGCGGAGCGGGGGCAGCTCCAGGGGTCCGGGTGCGGGGGGACTGCGGCAGGGGACGCTGTCCGACGTGGGGCTTCCCCCCTCCTTAAAGCGTAGCGGGAAAAGGATCTAAATTAGTTAGCGCCCAGCCGCTGATGAGAGGCACATGTCACCGCTGTCGCATCGAGCGCTGCCGCAGGACGGCACCTTGGCTGCCTGCGCCAGCCGGGAGGCGGGGGGGCTTGAAAATAATTTCTGAACGATAGAAGCAAATAGATACCAAGCAGGGCGGGCAGGGGGTGAGAGGACGGAAGGGTGAGTGGATGGCAGGGACAGCATGACAAGGAAAGGGTGCGCACATACGTGCCGAAAGTGGAAGAGTCTTTGCTGTTTCGGTCGGCAGAGCTGACAGTGCTGTTTTGTAAAGGCAGCGCTGTGAATAGCGTTTACTTCAAGGACCCCGGAGAAAAGAGAAGTCCCCGTGGGTCCATACTCTAGAAGACCCAGTGTGAACTAGCCGAGAGTGTAACAAGGGTCACTGGTAATTCCAAGCAGATACTTAAATGGTAGGGGTTAAAGGGGCTGTGCATGGGTAAACTTTCGTCATTGGACTATTTCTATGTGTGATTTGAAGGAGGAGAATACTGGTGTGAATTTCTGAAGGATTTACATGGCTTAGGTCGGAGGGGTTGATTTAAAAGTGAATGGTGCATGTTGCACTTACTCATCATGTGACACAGGTAGTTCTGAATCATAGTCATCCAGCGGGTATAAATGCTGGTGGAATGAATAGCAGTTTTAAAGACAACCTGTAAGGAGAGGGGTATATTTTAAGGGAATTTGTTAATTCTGCCTCCTTTTTTAAAGCTTTTTCTCAAGTAGCCAAGACAGTTACTTTTCTTAGAGAGTATGCAATGCAATAATTGAAAAATTGTTGGAAAAAGCTACTGTTTCTGTGTATAACACAACTCTTTTGTGCCTTTTCTTTTTAACCTTGGAGTGTCAAATCTGAGCAGATACTATTGAAAGCCTCTGAACCACAAGTTCGTAGTTTTTGGATCATGGCAAAGAAAGGTTTGATTCATTTTTTAAATTAGCACCAGGCCTCATTGCTCTGTGCCCTTTGAATGTGTGAAACAAACAATTTGCAAATACAAATTTGCCCAAATGTACATTGCTAAAGTATCAAACCTCGTATTAATTAATCTTTGCTTATAAGTAAGCCAAACTATCCTTTGATGCTTTTTTTTTTTTTTCTCCATGGTAGCATGCTCATGACCTCCACTGGGGGTGTGAGCGAACCTTTTGTTGTTTGTGGTTTTTGTCTGTACTGTTTCTATACAATCAAGGTCCTGTGAAAAGGAGGAAGAGGCAGCAGGAGGTAGAAACAAGCTGGGCTATTTTGGACCAATGTCCCATTAAAATGTTCTCCCTCTCCTTAACTCACTCCAAACTTCTATTCAGGCATACACTTTGTATCAGTCTTTAACCTGCACTAAAACCTGTAGGACACTGATACTTTGACATTGTTGGGAAAGAATTAAAGAATCAACCAGGGATGGCTAATATTTCTTGCCTTATTTTATTGCAGAACAGCAGGAATTCAAAGTCTTTAAAGCTCTGGTACTTTGACTCTTTTATGCAGCTGAGATGATGAAATAAAAATGTGTTTGGTAAAGGAATTCAAATTAGCACTGGGTCACATAATTCCCCTGTTCTGAATATGGCCAATCAATGGCATCTCTAAGGCATCTAGAGGCAAGAGCTATGCAATTTCTGCTCATGCAGAATAATATTCCTAGCGTGGAAATTTCTGCTAATTAAAGCTCTTGCCAAGTAGAGTATTTTTTTTTTCCCCCCCTTCTTCTTCTTAAATAGCTTAAGTCAAAGCTTTGCAAGCCAGGACATGGAGAAAGTCTCCTTATAGTTAGAGCAGTGCATTCAAGATTTTAAACTGCAGATCTAAGTTTCCTACTAAAATCATTGTGATATAAATAGTGTTACATACCCTTAATAACAGTTTATATTTGAAAAAGAAACTAAAGAATGTTTTCTTATGGAATTAGTGATATCTGTACAAAGGAACTATTGTGACCTGTGCTTGTGTTTTGTTGTAGGAAATACACAGGAAATATGCAAAAGGGGATGCAGGGCACCAGGAGTAGTATCTATTCTTTTTGTTCTATGGTAAAATAAATTACTAACTCCCTTTAGGATTACCTCTATGTGTATTAAAATAATTTTGCCCGACTCTTTATTTTGAATAATAAAGTCAGTAGCAGCGATAATAAAGCTTAAAACTCCAGGGAAGTTAATGAAACAGAAATTATTATAAAATTTTGGCTTCAGTCCAAATTTCTGGTTACTACTTATTGTAGGGCAGCTCAATCATTTTTCACGCAGAAAAATACCTTACCATGTATAATGCTACACAATTATCTAAACCCATTCCTTAAGTATGTAACTTATTAATTAGAAGTTAACTGAGTGAAATGCAGTGCTCTACAGATTCTCTTAGAATTTGGTGGCAGAACTCTAAAAAGCCTTTGACATTCCTTCCAAAATCACATGTGATAATGGTGTTATATGGTCAATGAGATATGGCCAGTAAAACAGGCTTTTTTGTTTCGTTCAGTTTTCCTAAACAATAGTGAAATTATTTTAATACCCCAAAAAGAACAAAGACATAATGATGTTTAGGTATTAGAGGAAGCAGAATGCTCAGAGCTGATCCAGAACTCTGGCAGGCTCTTAACGTTGAGAGAAGAGTTTGGTATATCAGGCAGCAAAAGTTCTGCCTATTGTTGGCAAGGAAAGCTTCTCCTCTTAAGAAGCAGCACTAATTCTTCAGTCCATGCCATCAACTCAAGAGCAAACTCTCACCTTGGTCTTCCATTCTGGATCCATGCTCTCTCATATTCCAGTCTGTCACAAGAATAAACTTCCCCCTGACAGGTTCCACATCCTTCATCCTTAGTGACAAAAGTTTATTTTTTCTGTCTTGCTAAGAAGCAAAAATTGCCTCTGTTCACATCCTACCACACTATGAATGATGCATCATTACAGAAACTAAGGAATTAGGATGCAGAGATGAAGTGTAATTTGTCCCACCCTATTGTAGATGTCCAAAATTGCTCATATGGTCTGTGGTCTAGTGGTGTCTGTGGCTTTTCATTGGCTAAAAGAAATCTGTATCAACTGGCTGAGATGTGCAGAGGATGAATTTTGCTCCCTGAGGGTGGTTGTGTGAAGTAGAGAGCACCTTTCTGTTCCAGTTTCATTGGCAATGGTAGCACCATTCAGCCTCAGGATTAGCGTTTTGCAAGTCTGGGGTTGGTTTCAGTTTCTCTTTACACAACTGGCATGTACCAAGCATTGCCGTATTAACTGCTTTTCCCCATCAGTAATGAAAATGTGGTATTTATTGCTTTTCTGGTTTTATCTCACTGACAGTTCAGGGTTTATTCTTCCATATTGGAAGACCTTCAGAACATGTTTTTTGACAGGTCTCAGGAGCTGGAGACTTGTGTTTCTATCTTGAGGTCCACCAATTATACTTGTAATGAGGATGGCATGGACAATTATCAGACAAGCATTTCCCATTCTGTTGCTATCCAGCAGTTGCCAGCCTCTGTGGGAGGATTTTCTCCATGCATAGGTTACCAAGTGCAAAGATATCAGCTGGTATTTGCAGAAGTAGTAATTCTGTGATGTTAGTGGGTACTGACCTGAAATGAAGACTATGTTTTGTTTTTTTTTTTTAATTTTTTTTTTTTTTTTAACAGCAGTCACTTTCAGCTTTTCAATGGCCCATGCACCACCATATAGAGTCATTTAGGAAGAAAACTTTTTTTCCCATTATGGGAAGAAACTTTTCCAGTGGAAATTCTAGTGGTAATTCTTGTCTGTTGAAAAGCTGGTTCATCCAGGTTGGTTATTCTGTCTTTGAGCTACCTGAAATGCAGTAGCTCCTGTTACTGTTCGAGATCTCTCCTTACTGTGAGAGGATGCATCACAAGTGCCTGGCCATTGTGCTGCCTGGGATACCTTTCTTCCGTGGGAGAGGGAAGCTACAGACCATGCAGGAGAATGAGGGCAGAGGGTAATCAGACCATCAGATTGTGGCTGAGGCAAAAGTAGACAACTTCAGGGAGGAAAAGGGGTGGTGGTGGTGTTGTTTAAACCCATTTGCCTGTCCAAAAGCAATTTTAAAGAAATAATTCAAGCAGCTCTAGGCAGGAGTATTTAAGTTC
The DNA here is from genome assembly GCA_013397055.1 of Pachycephala philippinensis. Classification (NCBI taxonomy): domain Eukaryota; kingdom Metazoa; phylum Chordata; class Aves; order Passeriformes; genus Pachycephala; species Pachycephala philippinensis. Next base: position 1,188,424 of record VWZT01004306.1, on the reverse strand, counting down.
CAGCCTGCAAACTCTAGGGCTTTGAATTTGCAGTCCTTTTAGCCAGTTTGTTTCCTAGGCAGCAAAGACTTACTGAGGTCAGTGTTCAATACAAGTTCAGAGCTCTGCCTGATGCGCTCTGGCAGGATCTGTATCTGATGAGCCACTCTAAACACTAGTGCTTGTCAAGAGAACGAGTGGCAATGGGCTATGGAATAGATAGACTTGATGAGGCTGCAGGGTACCCTTGTATCCCCTGCGCCAGTGCTGGCAGGGCAGCTGTGATCTGCATCTTCAGACTCCTGCTTACAAGTGGAATTTGAAGGTTGTGGAAAGAGGGTGGGGGAAAGGCAGGCAGCAGCTGGGAACCATCCATGACCACAGCTGATTTTGCAAAGATCTTCTTGCAGATTGAGTTGGGATGTTTCCAGGATTTTCTGGGTCCGAGTAGCGCTGCAGACGAGAGGAGGATGTGTTGTGCCGATCGCACGGGCGGGTTCCCGCACTCGGTGGTCTGGCTGGGCCGGGGCCCGGGGCGGTGTCACGGACACGGTGACCAGCAGGGGTCATGCGTGTCCCGAAGGCAGTGCCAGCCCGTGTGACACTGCCCTGGCCTCGGGGCGACAGCCCCATGGTCCTGGGGCGTGTTCCCAGCCAACAGCTCTGCCCGGGGGGCTTCCGTGTCTCCGGCGTGAATATTCACAACCTTCTAAGCCTTATGATAGCCTTGGCTGAACTGCTGCCAACAAGCGCTTGTGGGAGAACCTGGCCCATTGAGCCCTTGGTGCTCCCAAGTCTCCCCTGAGCTAAACCAGCTGTTTTAAGGATCCATGCTTTCTTAATTGAAAGTAATAGAGAACTCACAAGAATTATAGTTTCATTAACATTTAAGGTTTACATGTTATTTTTATGTCAAATTTGTTGGGTTTTGGTTCCCCGGCAGCTTTAAATTCAGCTCCTTCTTTCTTTTAACTGCAGTATGGTTTCTTTGCAAGAATAAGTGATTTACATGTTCTTCCCAGAAGAGGCAACATTGAAATAATGAAGAAGAGCAACTATGAGTGTACTAAAGCCTGACTCAGATCAGTAGTGTCCCTTGCACAGATGTAATTGAATATTGGTTTAGGTTTGGAAAGTATGAAGTACTGTGGGACAGAAGATGCTGCAGATATTTCTGTGGAGCTGATCCTGCCCAGACATAGTGTGACAAATGAAATTACCTCCTGGAGAACCCTAGTTCCTAAAAATCCTGTAGTTCTATTAATGGAAAGGATTCTACTAATAAAAAGGAAATTAATACTAAATATGACAGATATGTTGTGACGTTTCCTCCCTGTAAAAACTTACCAAGCATCTGTGTTTGACCCAGATACACTAAATCTATATTGAATTTTAAACTTTTCCTAGTCTGTATGAGATGCCAAAACATTTTCTTGCCTAGTTCTACTTGTCTCCAAGGTCTGTGTTCCACCATCAGACACATGAGAATCTGTGCTCTTGCTGTTATTGCAGTTGTGTGGATCCATGCTGACATTCTTCCCTCAACCCTCCAAATACTGCAAGACACAGACTTTTAGGTTTATTCTTTCCCTGGGCAGGTGTTCGGAATGTGAAGAAGTCTTCTTCAGGACAGATGCCAGGAGATTAAGAGGTTTTGACAGGTTTCCAAGCATGTTTTTTTTTAATAAAAAAAACTTCTGCAGGAAACACATAGTTCCAGGCAAAAGAGTAAATGTTGTACATGTTATTTTGACCATGATTCCAAAAGCCCCCTTAGATTTTTTATTTTTTTTTTTTAGTATATCAGACTGTTTTTATGAGAACAGCATACTTTTGTGTTTTTGCTCTGAATGGCCATGATGGTCTGAGTCAAGGCAAGATTTGAGGTTAAAGGTAGTATTTTGTATTAGATAACTAGCATAGGCAGGCTGAAAGGGTTTTTTTAATAAATTTTTCAGCCATATTTGTGGGTCTAATGAGAGCTATTTTCTCTATCTGCCTTGCTCCTGGATCCTTGAAGCCCCTTCTCTTGTTTGTCTTGTAAGCAGTTACCTTCCTCTTTAGGCAATTCAATAACTCAGAAGAATTTATTTCTCCAGATATATCCTTTTTTTCATATTTCCTTGATCTGCTTGTCTCTCATTTCTTAGATTCAACATTTTTGAAGGGAGAGACCAACACTTCTCACCATTTTCTGAGAAAATCCTATTCTGTCCTGCAGCCTCCAGAAGAAATGTGCTTGAGTGGATGAGTGCAGAACACTAGTTCTTGAGGATTTCATCATCAGCTGTCTAATTTGAAAGAGTTATTTAGGTTATCATCCCATATTATATTCAATATGCTTGAAAAACTCAACAACCAACACAGAAATTACGCCAGAGCTTAAAGCGGTGTTTTTTATTCTGATTTCCGTAGACAGAATTCCTGATGGTAAACAGAATTCACCCATTGTGTATAAACTGACTCCACAGATCACTGCTGTGTAGTTTGGGTCCATGCGGATATTTTGTTTGTTGTAAAAGAATGCTAAGGAGATGTTTTCTGTTTTTCTGTTATACTAAGTCATGGACCAAAATTTAATGTCACTATATTAACTTTGGAATTGCACCCAAGATGAATTTGGCCCTGTCAGTTGTTAAATTCTTGCTATGATTGATCTCAGCTTGCTTAGAAAGGGAGCATGCCAGACTAGCAACCACAGAAATCATCAGCTGAAACTCCACCAAAATTCTCATTCCCTGTAAATTAAAAAATTAAGCTTTGAAATAAGATGCTTTGTTCCTCAATCTCACACTAACTTTTCGTTAACATTATATAACTCTCAAACTATTAGGAAGATGACAATTAAAACGGAACAGTTTGAAGTATCTGAGTGGAGAAAAATAGGAATATCATTCTAAGTAAGTTATTGTACTAGTTCTTGGTATCTTGTGGAATCTAATCTGTGATAGTGTCAGTTGTAAATTTCATTGCCTTTCACCCCCATTGATCATAGATGTACATAGATATAAATAAAATAAGGCCTGTTCTTGGCATATTTGTTATATGAATCTAAAACCATCTGTCATATAATCATAGGATGTTTTGGGTTGAAAAGGACCTTTAAGATCCTATCTGTAGGAATGAAACAATAAGAACACTTGCCCACCTCTTTCTCACAAGCTCTATGCAGAGGGATTTTTTTCCACAGAAGGAAGAAATACCAGAAATTCCACAAGACTCACTTGGAATTGCTTTATAGCAAATTAATGAAAAAAAGCTCGTAGATAAATATTGGAGCAGAAGAATCATGATGCTAACACTAGATTTTTTTTCAATACTGAGAGGTATAATTGCATATGACTTCAATAAATTTCTACTCTGAAAAGCTATTCTTCTAATGTAACTTTTTAGATTATCAGCACGTCAGTGGAACCAAAGGAACGAACAGACTCTTAAAAATCTGCTATCAGTAATTGGTGGGTGAGTCAGTACTGGATTGAAAGGACACTGATCTAATGGCGTGCCAATTCATTTGTTCCTCCATAATGGTATTGTACGTTCATGGTTCTTTACATGCTAGTGATTTCCACATCGAAGAGATATTTTCACTTTGTGTACCAGGACAAGCAAATTTCTGTAAGCTAACAGTACTGCACTCCTGGTGGGGATGGGTAGGGCATATTTTATTAACTTATGCTAATATGATATTAGTCGTATCAATATGATTTTTAGATAGGCATAACCTCTCCATTCCTAACAAGTATAGGCATAAACCCATTACATGTTTTCCAGTTTTTTTAATCTCTAATGTCCAAAAATAAGAAATGCAGGGAACAAGTTATTTTACTTGAAATTACTACTTTTTAGAGAGGGAAGCTAGGATGAAAATACCTCATGCATTAATAGTGTTCAGCATTGTTTTGTGGTTTTTTGGTCCTATATTCCAAGTTTTATTACATTCATAAGAACATAATGCATGTTCAATTTCATAAATACAATGTTTGCAGAAGCAGCATGGAGTAGCCATGTCAAATCTGCTAATTTCGTGTCGCTGAGAAGGTTTACAGAATCTTTTTCCTGAAAGGCCCTGAAACACTAGAAGAGATGTGTGCTCTTAGAGGCTGGAGCTTTTCATGGACATGAAAGATAAAGTTCTATGATGAAGGGTGAGGTAAAATTGAGCCTTCTGTGGGACAGGAGCATGGAATGGATGACCTTCTGGTGTTCTGCCCAGTCCTACTTCTTCCGTATCATCTGCAAATGGAAAAAAAATAGTCTTATCTAGCCTTGTATTTATAAAGCAAAAGGGTGATACATGCCAGTCTGGGTAGTGAACCTTGACAAAGCTGTTTGCAAAGAAGTGAATTTGCAAAGTAAATTCCCATTTCAGCATTTATTACTGTAATAAGGTGGTAGCAGTAGCAAGTATAGACACTTCATGTGCGGTGTGATTGTGCCCAACAGAATCACATTAAGTGTTTTGTAAACTCTAGACCTTCAGTAAGATCTGTATCTCCTGGTGCAGAGTTATCACTGTGTTATTTTAAGAAAGATGTCAGCAGCTGTGCTCATCAAATAAAATGTTAAGTCTGATTTCAGGTCTTCATCTGGCTTGATCTTTCATCATGAGCTTCTCTAGAAGCATTCTGAAGAACAAATTACTTGCATGAAAAGAAGGGATCTCAAAACTACTAAATTTATTGACAGTTCTAAAGTAAATTAAATACCTTGGTTTAAATATTATATTAATAATTTCTGATTGTGAGTGATAGTCTTATGGACCCTTTCCTCACACCTTCCCATCAGACTGGTATCAGATATGCCTGGTTAGTTCAAAATCAGTTCAATAAAGCATTAGCTGCAGTTCTTTGGCAGCACGTCACCATTTCAGGAGATGGAGGTTCCTTCAATGCTATTTCAAACAGTAGAAAGAGCTCTCTGTGTCACAAAGGGCTACTGAAGCCCTTGTTAGCTTTTGCAAGATGCTTTTTCAAGGTGTAGCACAGTTTCTTATATGAAAATAAAAGATCACATGTAGTGACTTGTTGGTTTTTCTCTTTGTTAGTTTTATATAGAAACTTCAAACAAATAAGAAAGTTCCATACCCAGAAAAATAATTTCATTTATTTATTAATATTTTAAAATGTTTTAAAGACAAACGGAAGACATATCTGAACTCAGTATACCATTGTATGGCATTCTCATCCTAAGGTGACATAACACAACCTGCATAGGTTAGAACAGATATTCTAGATCTTTATTACGAGCATCTTAGTGTCTCCCAGAGCCTCCACAGAGAAACAGGCATTAGCTAGTAAAGTATTGAGATGGACAAAGAGTGCAATAGGCTTCTGGCTTCACCAGGGTCTAACCTCCGTTATTCTGCTCAGTGAGACAGATGTAAAGCAATGAAGCAATGTGTTCCAAAATTGGAAAGGGCTGCAGCAGGCAGTAAAAGTTTGTAGTCAAACAAAGCTCTAAGCTTCTACTTTGTATTTTTGGTGGGTCAGGCTCCTTCCATAGGAGCTGAAGGCAGCCATGGTGCCACAATGTCCCAGAGCTGGGAGTCAGAGACCTAGTAAAGTGGCTCAGCAGGGTTGCTCTGGAGCAGAGGCAGCTTCCAGCAGCCCTGTCTTTAGTGAGGAGTGTCAAGTTTTTATGAGCATTGTTACATTTTTACGGTTTAATGGGTTTTACTATTAAAGTATAACAAAGCACGTTAAAAATTTGCCATGGCTCATTTCCACACTCAGTAGCAAGTCCTTGCTATCTGCAGTGTGGGCCCCTAGGAAATATTAAATAACAAAGACTATCTTAATACGTCTTTCTTATCCACTTTAATCATCTCGGCCCCTTTCTAGTTAAACACAGTCTTGATTTGAGACATGTTTTATCCAGCTTCAAAGCTCTCAGCACAGTGGCTGGACTGGAATTGACACCTATGTGTTGACTTCTCCAGGAAAAGAAGATGGTAGTTTGTATAATTACTGCAGATGAGAGATCATTAGAAAATGTGTTTTGAATGACAGTGTCATAGAAACTAGGGAGCGCTGGATTAAAGAGTAGGGTGAAGAATTTCAGTAAAGAAGCAGTAAAGAAAAGAATACGGTAAAAAAAGCAACTATGACTAGTTGCCGACACTGGAAGTTTGACAGAATGGAGAACGGTGTATTAGTTTTAAAAGGCAGTGCTGGCATACTCAGTTATAAGAACATGAAGGTAGATCCAGGCTGCAGTCCAAAGGAAGTTTAGTGTAGCAGCAGAATTCACTCTGCCTACAGGCCATGAGATCTAGAAATCACTAAACCACCAACTACTGTTGGATTGGGATGGGCAGTTCTCCCAAGTATGGCAGTGTTGCAGAGAACGTGGTAGGACACTGAAGTATCCACAGCTGACAGGAACTCCAACACTGAAACTAGACAGGGCAACAAGTACTTCAAAGACAATGAGAAATATGATGAAGAATATGGAAAGCAGTTCCTTAGGGTAGACAAGGGGCAGCACTGCCATTTTCATGTTTGTGGATGTAAGATAGAGTGCTCTGTAAGGAAGTTTGTTTGAATCTCTTTCTGCATTTATAGAAAAGGTTCAAAAGTATGATAATTCAGTTAAAATCTCGTGGGAATTTTAAATGCCTTTTATTTCTATTAAACTGAAGCCTGTAAGGCAACTTAAATTTAATGGAGCATGTATGTACTTGTATTGTTTTTTAAAAAGGTATTTAGATAACTTAAGATACAGATGTTTCTGTACCTAATGGTGTTCTCAGAAGGAAGTGGTATCATATTAGGAATTTTGGAAAATCTTACTAGGCACTAATCAAAATTGTTTCATGCCTAAATGTGATATAATTGGGTTCCTTGTGAGCTTTAGGATCAAAGAACTTTGGAAAAGTAAAGTATTTTATTATTATTTACTGCCTTCACTTAATTTGCTCATATGTTTTAAAAGTTCTTGAAAGCCACTGCAGGGTTATGGCAACATGACCCACACCTGGAATAAATCCACTGATGATGATGCATTCAGAAGGGATGTATTTACCACAAGGCATTCCAGTTCTTGTCAGTGGTCCCTTGTCCCTAAAGATGTTTTGTTACTACATTTATCTTCCTGCTAACAGTCTGCATTTAATATCACTCACGCTCATGATTCAGAGAACTCAAGTTCATCATGGGTTTATTTATCATTGCCAAAGAAACTCCACTCATTCTTTTCTCCTTAGTCCCAGAAAAGAAATAAGGATTCTAGCAAACTATTCTGAAGGGAACTGGGAAGCTCAGTGATTCTGCTTCATGACCCACAAATTACAGGAACTCTTACAGCAGAAAACAGTTATAATAAATATCGCTAAAAATATATTGCAGATGACTGTTAAATAATCCCTGCTTTACTGCAGCGAAAAGTGGTTCAACAGTACAAAGATGAGCATAGAAAATCCTTCTAGTGACAGGACATATGGCCTTTTAAAGTTTCTAGAATGGTAGCTGACCTTCCATGAGAAGGCAAGTAATCACAAGTGACAAGGATGCCAGCTGGAAGATTTTAAAAGCTTCCACCCTAGGAAGGAAGGAGAAGGACCAATAATGTGGCAGGTTTCTCAGAGGAAGATGTTCCTGCTTGTTGGGAAGGAGGAGAAAGAAGCCTATTCTTTTATTTCACAGCAAAGAAGAATAGGAGCTAGGATAAGGAGAGGTAGGAAGAAGTGAGGTAGAGAACGCCGTGCGATGGAATGATGAAAGGGATGATACAATATGATATTGGTGCAATGCAGGGAGAGAAGCTGCTTAGAATGAGTATGATAATTTCATTTATCCAAAAGGGTTGAGAAGGTGTATATACTATGATGTCACAAGTGAAACAGAAGAAATGTTATGGTACTGATGTTACAGACCTGTTGAAACTGGTCACTTTAGTTGAGAGTGAATAGCTTGGAAGGGTCGTCTGCTAACCATGGCATTTTTGTTGAGCCTCAAACTCTCCTTCAGAAGATTTCAAAGTTCCATTAAAATACCTGAATTTTTTGAGTGAAGAGATTTGCAGTTCCATTGAGAGCTAGTTCTCCAAAATTCTTTCCAACTTTTCTACCGTATATTCTCTCCAACTTTTTCACCATATATTTTTTTCAACTTTTCCATCCAAATCTGCATGGAGGCTTCATTTAGATATGGGTAAAGTTTTTTGTTGAGCTGAATTAATCTAATGCCTCTGCTTATTTTTAGCATGAAAAGTTTTTATCTTTTCCTTTCCTATGACTGATATAGAGTTTTCCATGCAATATAAATTACTCTTATGCCAGTTAAATGGGTACAGTTTACTTCATATGCTTAAGAACAAAGGACTAATGTGAGTAAGCATTCATTCCTCTTATTGTTATTGTTACACTGTGCAGGTCAAGGAATTATTTTAGTAAGACTGATTTTCTGTCACATCTGGATGTGACTGCTGGTGACCCCCACAGATTAAAGCTACAGTTAACTGGAAAGATGAGGCATCTGGCTTTTACATGTCCAGCATTATGTGAGATGGATTCACAGATAACTAAGTTCTATGACTGAAACTGGATGCTGTGAATATCCCTAAGGATGGGAAATTATAGCTGCCTAAACTTAATTAGTTTAGTGTTAGTGACCATTCCACCTCTCTATTCACAGGCTACATGGCAGCACTGAAAGTGAAATTGAATCTAAACATGATGAAGCTGTCTTGCTAACAATGTCAGTACCATCAATGTACCAGGTATTGTAATCTTCTCATGACATGTAATGCATGACATGATGGATGTGTGCTTACAGTCCTCTATCCCATGCCAGGCAGCTTGCACATCCACACATCTTACAGTTTGTGCACTCCATTAACACACCAACACTGAATTGCTGTGTTAGCACACAGTAACACAGAATTACTGAGGCTATTTCATTCACTTGTAAAGCAAAAAAGTGAATTTTTTTCATTGACTATTTCCACCCCTGAAATAGGAAGTACTGTTTGTGCTGTCCGCATATATACAAAATGATTTCCCATTTTTTCTGTATCAAAAACTGATTCAGTACAGAAAATACTCTTGTACACATATACAAATATACTTTAATACCTGTATCACGTATTTTGCATTGCAATGTTTGTTAAAAAAAAAGTCTCTGTATGTCTTTCTTTTCATATTCATGTTTAAATGAAATGGAAAAAGCTGCCTTTGCAAGGAATTTTTATTGGCGAAGCATATCATTTACTTTGGCTCCATAAATCAACGTGCAGTCATGTTGCAAAATATGGGTAGCCCATTTAGAAATATTCCATCAGGAGGTATAGAGGTACAGTATATTATACCTGCTGTTTCAAATAAATAGCATTCTCAATTCCTGTTCATCTGTATATAATATATTTTATTGCAATGTGGTGCTTTCCATCAAGTTAGTTAATTTTGTTTCTGCAATTCAAGATGTAATTGATCACTACAGTACTTGCCCTTGGGACAAAGTATCTTTTTATCCAGTGTGTTGTTTCAACTTTTTACCATTCTTTTAAAAATATTCTATATGAAATACTGTAGCCTGTGCAATAAGTTTTATAGATTTTTCTAAATTATTTTTCCTATCTTCAGCATATGTATGTAGTCTGCAATATATACGACACATGTGCTTCTGTTCTCCACCTACGTTTTGCTTTACAAAAAGATGCATTTCAACATAATTTGCATGAAGTTTGTGGATAATTTCAGTTAGCTTAGATTACAAGGCATATTACCTAATTTTGTGGTTAGTGTCTTGTTTTCATAGAGCTACTCAAATAGAGAGCAACACAGAGCTGTGTTTTCAATTTCAAGATACAATTAATTTTATTTATAAAATTTTTCTATTTGACTTTTAAACTATTGTAAATATTTTATACATTTGCACATTTATACTGAAAGCTCAGTACTTGGCATTAGGGGGTATGCCTATAAAACATCAGGTGATATGCTGGGAAGATCTGAATGAGAGAAATTTATGTGGTTAGGTAATTTATGTGTTTTGTGGACTTAAAATTCCAGCTCTATCAATCTAAAATTGGTTTTCTAATAAATTCCATTGAAATGTTAAACAGGCATGAAAAAATAGAATAATGATGGATTTTGTTATTTTTGAATTCATATTTTGCCAACCGGTTGAAGTAAAATAATTGGAAAAATGGACATATATATGTTAAAATTTCCCTGCACGATGCGTTTAAATTTGGAGATAATCCAAATTTGTATTGCTGTCCCAAACTGAAGAAAAGGGCTTTCTCTTTACAGAGAAAATTATATTAAAATATTCTAATATTAAAGATCATAAATTACTTCAGAAATATGAATTACCTAATCATTCTAATGCACATATGCATCACTATTACAGCCCACAGATAATAATGGAAATTCCAGAAATATTGTTTAGGTATTAAAATTTGGACTTCATTAAGGCATAACCCATGTGTTTTTGTATTTGCCTTTTGTTAGGATTTTTATCAATTGAGCCATTGAAAAGAATATTCATAAATCAAGAAGTTAGTTGAAAATAGTTACTTTATGTGCAGTCAGCTTCAAATTTTAAACAGATAGTATTTATCATTGGGGTGATCAGTCACATTTCTGATTCCCAAAATCTGTGTTTTTAAGCAAATGGGACATAATTAGTACAGTATTTATTGCAATAACAGCTCTTCAGTAAAAAGTGAAATCTATTGTTAATAGTAATGAAAACAACATTATATTACATTCTGAACAATTATATTTCCAGTATGCTTTCAAGGCTAATGAAAAATGCCTATGTAGTAGAAAAACTTTTATGCTTTAATAGTAGTAGTATATGAACAGGAAGAGCTTCTAAAAAATGTTCCAGAGTAAACATAAGTGATTTCCCTTTTGAAAAACCCTAGCAGAATAGCCTGAATGTTTCTTTAAATGTTACTGGTGCAGCTTAGCCAGTAACACTTTCTCCATTGAACCACATACTTAGCACTGGAAGTTTCTTGCCAGTGTAACTTTACTGTCTGGCTATAAATTGTCTTGTGCTTTAATGCATTACATACATCCACATTTCTTCTCTGAGACTGATGAGTGGAAGAATCTGGAAAAGACTTGTTGTTATCAGGTGACTACAAGTGAGTACTCAGAGCACTAAGCTCTAGGTCTGGCATACTCAAAACCAACGTTGATTTGTAACGTTCCTCTTTCAGATAGTACTGAACTCTCAAACTAGCCCATGGAAGGGTATTCATTAAAGAAATGTTACGGCACTTACCCAAATACTTTAAGACTCTTTAGGGCTATTTTAATTCATTCTCAAAAAATACTGGTTTGGACTATGTGCTTACAGTCCTTGACAGCACTTAGAGGTCATCACTGAGCTATGTGTATATGATGAGCTGGGGACTGTATGGGGCCTGTATTTGTGCGTTCCTACTTTGGCCTTTGATTTTGCTTCTGTAGATAAGATTCATGGGCTACTTTGCTCTTCCCTATTGTGGTTTCCTATCTTTTCATTATGTTTGCAAGGTGAAACTTCAGTAGTCTCTTCAGGATGTTTTCCTGACTGTTCTGGCTGTAATTGGAGAACTGAGGATTCTTCTCTTTTTTTTTTTTGGGTTCAGTTCTCATCAGGTGGTTCACAGTGTGCATCCATAGTCCGTACTTGTTGATTGACATCACCATTTACCAGCAGCACATATAATTTTCATTATTCAAGGAAAATATATTGCCAGTGAGAATTACAGAATTTAAGGTTTGGAAGGGTAAAGTGCTGGGTCAGGGATTCAGAGGACCTTCATTTTGTAATCATCTTCCTCATTCTTTTTTTTTGCAATAAATGAGGCAGTTATTGCAACAGATTTTGGATAATTTTTATAAACTTGCTATGCGGTCTTCCTAGAGCAGGTCTGCTTTGAGCATTGAATTAGAAAATTATAGATATGATTTTTGATTATCTCAGCATATGTTTTTATACAAGCTAGAATTCAGGATGAGCAGGCAAACTGAATTATAGTATTTTCACATATCTGCTGTTTGACTTGCTACTTTAATAATACTTTTGAAATTATTTTTTCTGCATGTACTAAGGACACAAATCAATTCATATTGTGAAATTCAGGTATACACAGGCTGGACATATAGGCACATTAAAGGAAGGATGGGCACACAGGCCCAGATGTACTCAAGATCGGGAGGACGTAGGGCCATGCATACACGTGCACATCAGGAGCAAATTCACATACTCAAAATGGGAGCCACATGGCCATGAACAGCATCGCATGAATACACACATAGATACCTGCACATCACGGTTCCCTTCACAGCTGTATAAAATGACAGAAAGGCCTGGAGCTGTGCAAACACCATTAAAAGGCATCCACACAGCCATGACCGTCTCAGGCTGGAAAGAAGGGAATACTGAAAAATACTGTCTGGGAGAACAAAACAGGAGAGTCAACCCATCAAATGTCTGGAACTAAAATAATGCCAGAGAGTATACCCCAGCCAAAATCACTGCCAGCAACTAAGTTAGTCACACAGCAAGAGCAGTCATCCACACATACATATGCTGCAAGAAAAATATCCACCACCTGCCAGCTGGCTACTAGCAACCATGACGTGTGTGTGTGTGTGGCCAGTGTGTTGGCACCAGTGTTGGAAGAGGAAGAGGAGTGGAAAGAAAGGAAACAGCAATAGGAAATCAGAAACAACAGAGGTAAAATGGAATCAGTGCTCCCAGTCAAAACATTTGTTTAATAGAAACAGAAGTCTGGAATGTGTACAATTTATGTTTTACACTGTGAAAGGTCCTGGTCATGTGTGAAACTTCAACCTTCTTGAGTAGCAGGAGGTCCTGTATGTGTGAAGCCCATTGCTTTACTTAGCACACATCAGATGTCTTGAAAATGCCAGACAATGAAACAGGTGGCTAATTGGCTTCCGTCCTTTCAATTCCTACAATAGGAAGAAATTTGGTCAAGTGGTGAGAAGAGGATACTCAGTCAGGCCTCCTGGATGGTGTTCTAGACTTTCTTTGAAGTGTTGTGTAATCTTGGATGACTCGTTCATGGTTTTTGTGTCTAAGTCTGCTATGTATAAAATAGGGATAATAAAGCCTATTTACCTCTTAAGGGTTCAGGAAGATCAAAAGAATGGATGTAAAACTCCATAAGTTTCAACTAAGTAGAGGAAAGCAGACTAGCAAATGAAATTCTGAAATCTGTCTGTGAGTCAAACACAGTGTTGCAAGGCAGATTTGAGTGAAAACAGCATTTCATGAGAGTCAAATTCCATTTTCATGTTGGTTCTGTATCTTCTGTGCTTTGTTACTATAGTTTTCAGTACAATATTTTTTTCCCCCAGTTTCATGCTATTACTGTATGGCATCTCCACACCTAAACTTTACTTTGAAAAAACAAAATGTTATCTTTTTAAATTTGGTATTTTCATACTTGCTCTGAACAGCTTGTAGCTGTTTTTGGTCTATTATTCTTACCTTTGCCTTCTTAACACTGTTCTTTAGAAGTCTAAATCCTGAAGAAAGATAATCCAATTAAGTTAACTGTTTATGTATTCCTCCCTAGGGGATAGGCTATAACTGGAAACTCATTTAATCATATATTCTTATTTAGGATAGTATAGGTTTTTGTGGTAACTTGATTTAATGCTGTGTTTCCTTCACTCTCAGCTCATAAGGAACTGTTACAAACCAACCGTAGTGGGAATCCTTTTAGCCATGCCATGCTGCATGTCTTGGCTTCTCCTGTGCCATGAGACATAGCTTTAAATTGGTCAAGTCACTTACCCACCCAGACACCCACTCAGACAAGTGTGGTTTTGGCCAGAAAGTCAATTCAAGATCTAAGAACACAGATAAATTTCTCTTGAAATAAATAAATTTTGTTCCCAAGACATTCATGTATTTTTAACAAAAAAACCATGTCACCAAAAAGTTACAGACCAGCAGTATATTAGTTTTTTACCATGGGAATTAACCTCATGGGCTAAATTTAGAGCTGCTCCAAGTTTCTTAGTGAGGTATTTTGTCATCCATCAGTGTGATTCCAGAAAACTAATATATGCAGGTTGTTGTTGATTTTGACAGTTTTTGCTTTTAAGAAGATAAAGAGGACGAAGCACTTTAGTGGGAGTCAATGTTGTTTGGCAAAACTGTATTTTCTATTGAAATGTATTTTTTCTTGAATTTTTTGTCATCAAATGGTATTTCATCATAGTGCATCAGAGCCCTCCTGGAAACTACATGGGAATGGTTCTTCTGATGAGATGCCTTTTTGGCTGAATGAAGGCAGGTGTGCATCTGCTTTGCCCATTTTTTGAGCCCACCAAAGAGGAGAAGTCCAATTCAGAAGCCGTATGTTGGTGCTGAAAAGCAAGATATATTAGCTCAGGCTCAATGCCATGTCCATATGGTTACATGGCTTTTGGAGATCTGGCTGCTGTCTGGCTTGTGTGAAGTATGGCAGAGTAAAAATCCCAACTGTCTGCATCTATTCATGTGGACATACCCAACATCTGGTTGGAGAAACAAGCTGTAATTCACTGCTTAGCAAACTTGCTTCGTCATTCTTCAGCTTCACCCCTTACTTGTGTATTAGCAGGTTATCTTCATTGTTACAGTGTTCCTCGCATGCCTGCTTTTAACATACCCTGAAAATTTTATTTAGAAATAAAAATGGTAGAGCTGCTCAAGGTTCCTTCATTAAATTCTTACAATGAAAACTGACTTTACATCCAGGTGAGAATATTCCTGAAAAAATGCTGGTTTGATTAAAAAAGAATTTAAGTGAATAACCATAAACCAAAAATTGTAACAAACCCCAAAATAGTTCAGGAGGAATGTCTCTTTTCTGGAAAACTTTGATGTCTGATTTAGTTTTATAGGTGTTTATGTATTCATAAATATATGTATTTTTCTCATTGGATATTCAGCAAAGTAAATAAAATCCCTGAAGGGAAAAAAATCCTTTAAATCATTGCTGGTCAAAACCTGATCACTAAAGACTACATTAGATAGCAAATGCTTGGAGAAGTTGCAGATTACAATGAACTTATAATTTTTTCCTCTTTATCAGTTTATAATATTTGAATCCATTTAGAGGGAATGTGTTAAGCAGGAATGAAGGTCTAGATTGTAAATTGTTTTAAGTCAAGAGTATCTGCATGACTTTTAAGGTGTTTGAGCCTGGAAGAAAATACTGGTTAAAGCGGAGATCTCGGTATGCTTTATCAATGATTTGCTTTTGTTCTTAGGTTAGAAACGTCTCAGTGTGTTCATCAGTTTTCCAAGCAAGCCAGTTAGGATGATCTGGAAACTTTATCATCCTGTTTAACACAAAAATTTTTACTCTTGTTTTGCTGAACCCACAGTCATGGTTTATCCCTCTGAAGTCAAAACATTTTCCTGTGGATAAAGGGGCCTGCCACAAAGAACTTTTTTTCAGGAGGAGATTTCAGACTCCCTTTGAACATAACATTCTTTTCTGAAGTTAAAGAACTTAGTATTTGTCCAAATGAAAGGAAAGTGGTGCTGGAAATGCAGTGGATAGGAACGAGGCTCTGTCACTAGTGACTAGTGGAGGCTGTAGTACATTACCAGACAAAACTGTGCTGCCGAGGAGCTAAAGATAAGTCTTGAAGCATATTTCCTAGAGGCTCCAGGTCCCTGAACCTGCCTTGCCAGATGGGGAAGGCAGTTCCAATCAGTCATCAAAGCTGCTTCCTGTAGAAAAAGCCGGAAGTACTTGTGGAGTGCTGAGTGGAACTGGCAGACAGCAGGAGAGTTGCCAGTTCCACTTTGGAAGTAAACGTCTTGGGCTCAGTTCTGCTTCTGACTTTCCAACAAGGCTCCTTCCCGCTGGAGACATCCCGCATCAATCATCTTGTCCTGAGTATACATGATGACATATTAAAAGGTTGGTTCAGTGCCTCACATCTTTCAGAGTGGGCATGGGGAGTTTGTTGGCAAGACAGGAGGCGGAAACGGAAATGCAGTACCTTGCACAGGTGAGTCCCTGGGGCCCTTACACACTGCTACAGTACAAATAATAGCTGTCTTAATACCAGCACAGTTAATTCAGCAGTACGTGTGTGGGAATTTAAACTAATTTAACAACAGTTCATCTTGAACCTTCTTCCCACTTCTTGGGATGATTGTGCTAAAGACGGAATACTGATCTGGTACCACATGGTGACAGAATGCTGGAAGACTTTCTTCTCTAAAAGAAGTCAGATCAGTTCTGGTTCATTCAATTCCAAATAAGACTTACAGGCTGTTGTAACCATGATGGTGGTGAATTTGAAAGGCAGAAAGGGCTAAGCATCCTGCTTGAAGTTTCACAGAGCTGTAGAAAGTAATCAGCTTGAATCATAAATTCTGTGATTTTACAGAGTTACGGCTTTTCCTGTTCATAGCACAGACTCAGATAACTACTTGGTGACAGTTATGGTGGAGACCCACCAGTTTAGGATGAAATAGTCATTCCCTGGTATGAAAAGCTGTTTTGTAGGCTCTGAATGGAATCCTAACTCCAAGAGTGTTCATGCTGAAAAACACTGAGATAAGTGTATCACTTGTCTCTGCAAGGTAGATTTCAGCTGAGCATGCTCTCCTTAAAACACAGACAACATCTTCACATTGGTGTTGGTAGTGTCTCTAAGACAGGAGCACTTGAAGCTTAGATTATGGAGTCTGGCAAGACAGTGCATAAAATGCTAAGCTTGGGAAGAAAGCTTACTCTGAGGTTCTTATTTCAGTCCATTCTACTAACAAATCTAAGCTCTGGGAAACAGGTGCATATTCAAAGTGTGCAATTCCATTTTCCTGTGTCCTTTCCCCCAAGTGAATGAGAGATACAGAGCATCATGATTGCCTCTGTGAAGTTCAGCACTTGTTTAAACATCTGAGGCACTGAAGCTGTGCAGGCTGGTGAACAAACTAAAGCTGAAGTGATTATTTCTATTCCTTGAATGAATTGGAAAAATTGAAAGGATCCAGTTTAATTGAGAGCAGATGCTTCTTAACACCTTGGAAAAACACATCATACAAAGACAGGAGTGAATGCGCTTTCAGGGGAAGGGCTGGTCAGTCCCTTCCTTGTTCATGGTGTGCTGCATCCAGTCCAGATAAGGATGTTAGACAAGACTATATTGTTTTAAGTTCTGCCACATACTCAATGTGTAACTTTAGGGATATAATTTAACCTCTTCATCCTTATGTTCTCTAGAAATTGTATCTTTTCTTTGCTCACTGAGATTCCAAACTCTGGAGAGGGGCAATAGTTTCTATTTAGCACCAAATACTCCATGAGTTTCTGGGTGCCAGACTAATAAAATTGTAATATGTTCTTCTGAACAGCTTGTAGAGAGGGAGGATATTGTTTCATTTGATGCTCTAACCTAAGTAATCACTCTCTCTCTGCAGGAGTTTTATTCTTCTATTGGCTATAGAGAGCCTGAGAATATGAGTCAACTAATTTAATCTGAAGTTTGGCTTTGTTCATATCTCCTGTAGTTCTTATGAATTCTGAAAAGTCAGTTGTACTCTGTATTCTACTCAGTGTTGGAAAGACTTGCATCTCCACCTATGTTCATTTTTGCTCACATGCTCATTTCACTTACCAGTGACCACCCGCTTCTGAATTTTCAAGGTGAATAATTGAATTGAATCTTGCTATATAGTCTTCCCAACACTGGACCACCCACTTATCCCGGCTCCTTTAAAACAAACAGATAAAACATCTAACTTCTTTGTTCACTCTCAACTTTGCTGGTATTATTTTACAAGCATAATCTTGTTTAGTACCTGATAATTAATGGTAATAGCCTTTTTAACTTCTGCAGCTGTCAAAACCACACATCTCTAGCAAAAGCATAAAGCATATTAGG
This sequence comes from Pachycephala philippinensis, assembly GCA_013397055.1. Lineage (NCBI taxonomy): Eukaryota > Metazoa > Chordata > Aves > Passeriformes > Pachycephala > Pachycephala philippinensis. The sequence goes on along the minus strand of VWZT01004306.1, from coordinate 1,170,573 downwards.
TATCCAGGCAGTAGGCAACATTATCCCTCCAGTTTGTCTCAGCTAAGAAAAATATCTCCATGATGTAACTCACATAACTTTGGTTCTTGTTACTGATGAAATTCATGTGGGGTGGTTGTTTTTTTTTTTAATGATCTCAGTCTTTTAAGCATCTAACAAAGGCATCAAGGCAGACAGCTTCATAAAGGAAAAGGACACTTCTCTGCTTTATGCCTTTCCTTTTAAAGAGGATCCAAGGAGGGCAGAGGAAACTATACAGCAGTCTCCACCAGAAACATGACACATAGTCTTTAGTTTACTGTCCTGTTTGTCACATGCCAGTGCTCAGAATGTGGGATGTTATAAAGATCTTGGAAACAAGTTGCAAACCCTACAGCTATTGTACCATTTTAAATCTCTGCCCCCACAGCTGGACCCCAGATCATAATAGAACAAAAGACCTTTCCACATATTCACTATGTGTCTGCAACATGACTATGTTCTCGTTAATGAATTTGGAAGTGGCATTGTCCATGCTTTGTGCATTGGTATGGGGATTCAGGGGGCTGGCATGGATATTAGTCTCTGTTCTGTGGCTGGTGTATGGTATAACTTTAGCTATGTTATTTAGCCTCCAGATGCTGGACCTTAGCAGAGGATAGCGTAACAGGAAAGTATGAATAAAGTCAGCGTATCTAAGATTTTAGGCTGTCTGTCAACCATAATTCTATGATTCTGGAAAATAGAGGAACAATTAAAAAAACTTACCTTGACAGCAAAGCAGTGATGACTCACCTATCATGAGACAAATTCATGCAAGCCCAGGAAAACACAAATTGCATGAAGACAAGTCTGTGTTTGTCCATGTTGAGAGATAGATCCATTTTAGCCACATTGTGTATGGACATGAAACATGTTTAACACAAAGCTAATTGGTACTGGGCTTATTAGTATTAGTGAAGCCAAAACTAAAGAAAAGTTAAAGTGGTTCAGCATGTGATTTTAAACACGATTCCATATCAAGTGTTTTCTAATTAGCTTGGCTGATTACTATATATGGATGTGTTTCCTTCCCATGATAAAAAATTATCAAAACTGGATTTTTTTGTGAATAATTTTCAATATAACATAGAGAGACCACATCATGGCAAATCAAGTAGGCACCAAAAAGACTGAGCACCATTGTGTTTTCTCATTCAGTGTTCTAAGACATATAAAAGAAAGAGATTTTCTGTGACCAAAACCCACAGAATGTCTCTGTAGGTGATTCTGTTTTGTTTGCTTCAAGAGGAGTGGATGTGGCACATGGTATCATGTTGTGTAGCCCCTTGCTATTGGATCAGGATTGGTTGTTGTAGGCAAAGGAATACTCAGTTGGGGTTTCACTGACAGTATTTAGCTTTGTGGCTCTTAGCTTTGACTTTACTTAGGCATCCTGTTTCCATTTTGCTTGGACATTTCTTGTACATGTTGCTTTGTCCAGTTCAAAAGACTTTATGGAGTGTGAAAGGGGCTGTATTGCCAGGCTTCCTTTAGAGAAGTAAATGTGTTTGCCAGCAGTTCAGTTTGTAGATGAAACTTGGTGGAGTTAAGACTCCAGATAATTTTACACCATTTCTAGTGCAATTCCAGCTAAGATTTATGGTAGTGTCAATTGTATCCATATTTTAGATTTGATGCTTCCTAGACAACTTTTAATTGCTCAGAACTGGAATGCCTAAATTTTTTGGCATTCACACAAAGTAGTCATAGGAACGCCATAGGAACTTTTGATTGTTGTTGTGTCAAAGCATTTACTGATTCATTGGTCCAGAATTTAATCTGTCCAATTAAGACTATTTCATGAATAGTCTTACTCTGAATCTAAGATTAACTTGAGAAACAAATGAATTTATGATGTCCTAATTTCCATTTCTACTTAAGAGTGGTTGCCATTTTCACACCAAGACAAAGAATGAGATCCCTTTACAGACCAGACATAAATTAAATGCTTTCTGGTGTTAGCATGTGACATAAACTCTAATGTTTTGGGGCAAAAATTAGCAAAAATTTATGACTGTATTTTTATCTAAAGATCTCAAAGCTTCTCACAAATATTAACTAGGATTAACTTATCCTGCTCCAGCTTGCAACATCAGGTATGAATGAAATAGTTGGCAGAAATAAATAAAGTAAGTAAATGAAGTAAATAAACAACTAAAGAAGATAAAGTATTATGAAATTGAATAAATGAGGGCACAATAAAAATAATGTCTGAACTGTGACAAAATGTATCTTATGAAAGATATTCTAGAAAGTTGCCCTCTTTTCATATATTGGTTTCTGTCTAGCTATGCAGAGTCTTTAAAGGATATAAGTTAATTATCACAGAAATAACTTTACACAGAAAACCACTACAGCTGTCCCTACTCCCCTTAACTTCTGGCACAGCACAGAATGCCCATCAAATGGGAGTTCCTACTGGCACAAAATGTGTGAAGGCCACCCACAAGAGAGTGAAAGGCCAAAGTCTGAGTCTTCCTTTTAAAGTCTTGCATGTCAGTTTTATAACTATGATTGAAACTCACAGGTTGGTATTGTCAGTTCTTTCAGGGACTACCCATGTTTAAGTGGCTTCAGAGTTTGACAAAGTGTTTCAACTGAATAGCAAGCAGATTTGTGTTCTGAAAAAACTTGCTTCAGATTTATCTATTTACTCATTTGTGAAGATGCACTCCTGCTTAAAAAAAAAAAAAGATGTTCTTTTTAATTTCCTTAAAATGAAGTTTCCATTTTCCAGAATACAATTAATTTAAACTTTGGAGTATCCCTTAATTTTATTTTTAAATGGAGAAAGCAATTATCATCTCTCAAATCTAACTACAAAATTTTGGTTTGGATTAAAAATGACACTGTTTGGGTTGAAGTGGTGCTTTCTTTCAACTTTACAGCTGGAAGTTTGTTTTGTGATTAACCTGAGTCTAACTTGTTGATATTTTAGAAGTACAACTACCACCAAAATATTAGTGCAACCTTCAGTCTCATCTCCTATCTTCTCCTGTGCACACTAGCACATACTTTTTCTTTTGTATTTCAAATGAAAAATTCTCTGATGTTCATCAGGTTTCACAATAGCTGTCAATTAGAAAAATGTGTTTTCCAGGAGCATAGAGAAAGCATGAAACATGGAATGTGAAAGCTTCTTTGAAATGTCAGATTTCACATTCTGTGATTAAGAAATTGATTTTGAACGATTAATCTTTTGGGAAATTTCCTTTTTTGCATGAATTCTGGAAGTGCTCACTCTAGTACCATGCTAGAGACCGTGTGTGCTGCAGCAAATTGACAGCACGTTAGGAGGATTAAATTTATGAAAAATTATTTTCCTCTAATGGAAACCCTCTTAGGAAGTGATGTCCATTGCTGCCAATGTAAACTTGCACCTAATGTTCATGCAAGCAATAAATTTTTTTTTTCCAAAAGAAACAAGACACCGAAACACGTGTAAGGAGCATGGTGTGTGGTGGAAACATGAAGGGCACGTAAGCAAGCTCCAGTTACACAAGAAACTGGAAAAACTTAAAAAATTTGTTATCAAGGAGTGATATATGGTCAATTCTATATACATTGCAGCAATTTTTAGAGAAATCATCTTAAATCATATATGACAAAAACTGTTAAATTCATCAAAAGAAACAGCCTTAGCCCTCTTGAGTTCACAGTATCAACAGGCTAAACAAGCAAACTAGAAGGCTGAGAGGCATTAAAAAAAAGAGGATTTACCCACTGTCATAAAGGAGACAGTTGCGGAGCTGAAAATCATAATCCAGGGCACTGTGTGGACCTCACTGAATTCAGTGCAGTTTTGCCATCAGATGATAAAATGGTAAGAATTATCTGGATCCTCTGCCTCCCTGTTGAGTGCCATACTCACAAAGTCACATGCTTTTCTGACAAATTCCTGAGAATGGTTAATTTCTGTGAGTGACAACAGATAAATCTACCTTCTAAGAGAGTGGAGGCTTAGGGTACCAATAATGTGTTACAAACCCTCTCATTGCTAGACTGCTCTTCTGGCCAGCTTGTCCCTGACTGGTATACATTATTATAACTACCGAGAAAGTGGTGATATGGACTGCTGAAAGAAACACTTTTCCACAAATATTTTAACCATAAGTTAATTTATTTTTCCACCAAAGCATACAGCTGCAAATGTTTTGATTTTAAGAAATGATATTTTATGAAAGGTGTCATTAATCTCCTGAATTCTGGATAAAGAAGCATCAGTTTCCAAATGTTTTAATATCATCAATACTGACTTCCTACATGGTGAATGCTGATAGGCCTGTCTAAGGGTGAGGCAGCTGGCTCCCCTGTTGTCCCCATTTGTGTTTTTCTGAGTGCATCTCTCAGCTGTTAGTTCATAGTTTATCCCTTTCCAAATTTAATCTTTTAGGGATTTTTCCTTCTTGCACATGAACTACTTCACACTGAATACTAGCCAGCACATTGTGTAGAGTTCAATTTATGTAGTTCAATACCTGTCATTCTTCCCTCAAGAACTGTATTAGTGAAGAAACTGGCAAAGCAGTGTCTGTAAAATAGCCTGTTTAATAATAGGAACAATTCATTAGAGGGAAAGGATTTTAAAACACCAAGCAGTTGGCACTCAAATTGCTGTACTTGCCTTTGTGCTGACACTTGTGCTTGTGTGGCTGCAAAGGGAACTTAATCAGGGAACTGGATGAAAACTTCCCTTTGCAGAAGGAGCAGGTTGGTTTTTCAGTTGGATTAGTTCCCTGACCCAAATTATTGTGCAACCACAGAAGCATCCATCTCAGTGGTAGCCCACACTTATAGAGCAACTTAATTTGGTAATTTCACCTCAGTTTAAGTGGTTGGTGAACATTAGGAATACTGTTTTTCAGGTTAGCATTTCTGTGGATTTGTATTTCTGGAAGATGCTATTTCTTATTCTGTGTGGAGTTTGTGCATCCATTCACATGTGCCAGTGAAGAGTTTCTTGCCTTTGCTCAGCCTTCTGCTCTGGAGATCAATCAAGCCTTAGTACTTGTAATGGATTTTAGGCACTGGGCAAGTGATCATGTTTGAAATAGTTTTTTAAGTGTAAATTATTGAGGTGAGTTCAGGACCTGGATAAGTAAACTGTGAACTGCTGAAGGTTATGTTACTGCATCCTACTGAGCTTAAGCATCACTGCCAATCCAGTAGGCAAGGGAAGAAAATGGGTTTTGATCAGAGGTGTTTTGAACACCTCTCTCCAGAGACCTATCAGGAACATCTTCCCTTAGGCTGAAGTTTCTATGTTTAGGTCGTTAATAAGACTGAACTCTAGCAAGAGTGTAGATTCAGTGAAAATAGCAATCTCGGAATGTCTAGATACTGGTATTTCAGCTTGCATTTAAACACTTAAACAGCAGGACATGCTGTTTCTATTTAGAGTTGATCAGGGGTCTAACTTAGACTGTTAGAGAAAACTTCACCCCTAGTTTCTTCCTAACTAAAGAGTGCTTTGACTTGTGAACAAATAGTATTATATTAAGAGATCACTCCTTTTAATTGAATTGTAAATGGTTTGCATTGCAGTGAAAAACTGCAAAGGCCCATGTTGCTAACATGGTATCAACATTTTTTGCACTAGTGTTAGAGAAGAATATTAGCTATAAGAATGGTTGCTTCATCAACCCAAATTTACCTGTACAGAGCTTGATTAGGCTGCATTAGGTAGTCCTGCTATGCAGATATGAGGGCAATATACCTATTGCTTTGGTGTTGACATGTGTTACAAACAATTATTCCCAGGCAATTTTCATACAACAAAATCCTACTAATATCAGGTTGGGTTCTTTTTTGACCACATGCTTTATTTATACCAGCAAGATGGTGCTGTGCTGTTATTTGGTGAAGTCAAAATCATGTTTTTGCCAAAAGGGAATACAGCATATATATGGAATTAATGATGTATTGTTAGACAGTTAATGTCTTAACAGTCTGTAGGCCAGCTACATTAACATAAACTCTGTGAGCAAATTCATGCAGAAAAATAACATACATGGAAATGTTGTATTGTTGAGTTTTGCCAGAGAAGAAATGGTCCTCCAAAACACATAATATTCTCAACTGACAAGCATTCCTCTGATAAATGTTTCCCATTTCTGTCTATACATATGCTTATCTCCCATAACTAAGATTCCTCCCTGTTCATACTCTCCATTTTCGGAGAGAGGACAATAGCAAGCATAGGCTGTGAAGGTGGACACAAAATGTAAGATTTAAATCAATTTTTTTTTTTTTTCAAACTTTCATTGTCTGGGATCAATACAGAGTTTATGGCTTTTCATCACATCAGAAACTTTGGAACCTGAAGGACTATCTAATTTGACTTACATTCAAATAAAGGCCAATGAATTTAGTTCAGTTGGTTTGTACTGAATAAGTGGGGTTCAACCTCTGGCTACTATAAAGGTCCAGGCTTTAGCAAGAAGTCACGAAGTTCAGACTTGGTAAAAGGATCAGAACTTCCCAGAGTTTGCATGTGTTGAGGCTATAAGAAGATCTGATCTTATTTCTACTGGAGCATAAAAACACAGTCAACTTCTGTACATGTTTTCCATTATAATTTCTATTATTTCCTTAATAGAAAATAAAGGCATGACCCCTTCTGTTCTTATTTCCAGCTTGTCTCATCTCTAAAAATTGTAGCATCAAAAGATGTAAGCATTTGCAAAAACTAAAAGCCACTGGGAAAACATGTCTTTTCTATTGCCCATCACATTTTGTTTAAAAATCTGAATTTTTGGATGAAAACATTTCTGGCTATAGCCATGCAATGACAGGCCACCAGTATTTATTTAGAATTGACATCAAAAAGACAAGGAAAATCAAATGTCACAGTGTATTTGTCACAGATAGCTTGAAACTGAAGTGAAATTTATTATTTTTCTCTTTCTCTGAAATGAATGCCTCTGAGGGCAAATAATAAAAAGACTTTTGTGAGCAAAGGAATCCAATTGCCACTAGTCAAAAGTAACAAAGCCTAACAAATGATTACTAGCTAGAGATTCAGATTTTCCCTTGTGAAATGGATTTTGCTGAGGTTTTTTTCCTTTTATATCTTTTATATGCACTTACATAAATTACTGGGCTGAATAGAGTTGTAGACACAAACTGGTTACAAACCACTTGATATATGATGATGCCTAATGGTAAGAGACGCGGATTCTCAGAGTATTTCTTTTGCTTACTGTTAGTAGCATGTGAGCATGAAGGCGTTTGAAAGAATCTGAGCCTTTACGGGACAGGTTTTGTGTAACCAATTAAAGATCTTACCTAGGGGAGCAGCTCACAATTAAAGTGCTGCAATAATAGGGATGGGGACTGAGGAATTAAGAATTAAGACTAGCAGGATGTCTGGACAATTTCCAGGCATGCTGTGGCACATATTGTCATTTAGCAGTTTTAGGCATGCTTCATGCTAGAAAATAGTTTTAAAAAGTGGTTTGAAAATGGTACATACACTCTTCTGGTGCTAAGGAGCACATTTCTATCTTGCCTGAACGTCACCTTCTATGCTTTGATTTCCTCCATCCTATATATCAAGGCCGTTCTCTAACGATCATGATGGATATGCTTACCTAAGTCGTAGGTGCTCTTGAGAGGTTTACTATATTGACATGTTTGCTGTAACAGTCATGCTTCATGAAACATGCTAGGTGCATCTTAGACCTAATTATGAAATGTATTGATACAGATCAGTCTGCAGCTAGAATCACAATTCAAAATTTGTGATATATATTATTGGGTGTGATGCAGAGACTGCCTTTTCATTTTCTGAGTATCCCGATTTAATAGTAATAGTAAGCCATAAAAGCACATTATGATTTATTTGAACAGTATAAGGCATTGCCACACATAACTGAGTACGGGTCATGTTCTGATGTCCTCGGTCAGCTTTAAAAAACTTTTCTCCTTATGACTTATAGTAGAGCCCTTATGCAAATGAGGAGCAATGTGATAAAATGCCCAGGTGCCAAATAAAGGCTCCAGGGAGGGTTCTTCCCTGGTTCTGCTGAAAACACACTAGGTAGCCTTGAGTAAATTAGTTTTCTTTTCTTGTTTGAGCAATACGCTTCCAAGGTCTCTGCTGAGTTTTTACTTATTTATTTATTTCTGTAGCATCTAATGCAAAGGTTGTTAGCCTTTTTCCTATTTCTTTCAATTAAGCCTACCTATAGTCTGTATGTGGCTCCACACTCTCTGGAGAATACTTTGCCAGGAGAACATGATATATATGTATGTATATGTATATGCAACTTGGCCGGGTGGGCAAGTAACTGTTATGTTGGTCTTTTCCTCAATCCTTAGGGAAAAAAAAAATAGCCTGCAGTTGAGTTTCACACTTAATGTCATGTTTTAGACAGAAACATTTTCTCCATTCTATGATTCTATTATTCTTTTACTCTTGTTTTTTTACAGTAAGAAGCTAAAATACCTGAAATAATTACCTAGCAAACAGTAGAATCAGATGCTCTGCTCATGAGCTGGAGGATTTTTATGATAGTAACAGACTTCTTTAGTTAGCAGACTATGGAAGCCAAAATTGAGTGCGCAGAACTAAGGCACACGTAAATATAAATACTTAATTTGGGTTTTGAAAGATTTTTGGTCTTCTAAGGTGAAGAATGTAAGTGACTACTAGATGACATTTTGAAAGGTACAGTCTAGTTCATCCAGAAATGACAGTTGTCAAGTAGCAACCAGTGGTATGAATCTAGGGACTGTGTTATGCAGAGGGTCAGATGAGTTAAACAAGTGATCCTGTGTGCGTCTCAGAACCTAGGGTACATTTTTTGTGGTATTGGTGCTGTACAGATGTACAGAATAGGTACTCTCTTCTGAAAAATGTAGTGTTTAATCAAGATATTCAAAAGTAAACAAGTAGGGAGTGATTCTTTCAATGTTTATTTTACATCACTATCAAATACACTACTTTTCTTTGAGTGTTACAGTAACATGATTTATATGATGAGATAAATGAAACTTTGTGATTTGAAAAGGAACTTAGGAAATTTTCCAACTTAATTATATTTGCATTAAAAATGTGTTTTGTCTGTATAAAATTACCAGAGCTATTCCTGAGAGAATGGAGATGTCTCTTATGGAGCATGATTCCAAATAGTTCCCCACAAAGCATACCCAAACTCACTAACTCTGAGGGAAGTATTTGTGGAAGGGTGCCTCTGCATATTTCTGACATTTTACTTACTGTGTAGATTGCACAGTATTGCAGTATAAACTCTGTAGTTTCAGCTAATATGACAAAGAATTGTGGTTAGTTCAAATCCTTTATAAGCAGTAGGTTGTCTTGCATAATTCTTATTATTAAATCCACCAAATGCCTTGACTCCAAGTGCTCCTTTCTCTTTGACTGCCAGTATATCGGGGGCTATGTGAGGTGTGCGTCCACTTTTCTGCCAAAGAACTGAATAAGGGCTGCCCTCCCGCCTTAGCCCTGCCCTCTGGAGTGCCTCTCAGAGGTTGTGTTAGAGCTTCCAGCATGCACCAAGGTAGCCCCTCAGGACATGAGAATGTAGTTGTGATGGGGAATACTTAGTGAGGGACTTGATCCAGAGAAGAAAATGGGCAAATGAGAAAAAGTCCAAAATGAGGCAACTACACTAAAGCATCTGCACCACTCTGCATGTCCAAAACAAATAACAGGTGTTTTGGCCTAATTACTTCTATTTGGAATTTTTCTTCCCACAAAAGTGCAATTTTTATTTTTCTTTCACAAAGCAGCTGCTTTGAGGATTATACTGTGTTGTGTAAAAAAGCTCAGGTTTCTAAAAAAGAAACGAAATCGTTTTTCTACTAGGAGATTTTTCTTGCAAATAAAAAATCAAATAAACAAGGAGGTATAGACACAGTAATTAATGTTTTTATGTTAGGTAGAAAGTACAAGACTACAACATCTGCCAAATTCTGAAATAAGCACTATCTGACAAAACCACTATGATTTCCCCTTTATCAGGTGTTACAGTTAAGAAATGAAAAGCTACTTTTCTTGATGTGAAACTAGGTTCAGAATGGAGAAAAGGTGAGGATTTATTATCCATGATAATAAAAGTGACATTGGATCCCAAACATGCAGCCAACAGTCAACAATCTGATGGGAAAATGAGACCTTCATGAACAAATTTTTACTTAGGAAAAGAAAACCATCATGAGTGCCTACCAGGCATGCTGCTTTAACAAAACAGATTTCCAAAGGAAGCATAGGTGCTGCTAACAATTAATTATTACAGTCAAACTGATACAGGACAATTGCTTCAAAAAACTTAACAAAACACCCCAGTAAGGTGGCTGTGACAAGCCCACGTTTCCGTCAGTAGGATGTCAGCTGGTATAGAGACTTGGGGCCATACATGCCAACAAGGCATTCTTGCTGTTCATGGAAAAAATAGGCCGTATCTAGTGTATGGAAGATATGTTATGTGCATATGTCCAGCTTAACACATGCACCTTAAAAAACTAGATAGAAAACAGCATTACTCACAAGTATTCCATGCATTCAGCCACACTGGGGTACAGTGAAAATAGAACTGATCTGATGTGGTAAGTACTCGGGACAGAATATAATCTATTTCCCTGCTAATAACTCTAATCACCCTGTATGTAACTTCAATAAATCTGCGTTACCATGTAAATGAATTACCATTAAAATGTGACCAGTCCATAAATCTACCATTGAAGAGGAGGTTTACCATGCTAAACTCTATTCATTTTTAATAATTCAATAGGATATCACTAAGATAATAAATAATACCTTCTGTTTTGTTTTCACCTGGTGTTTATCAAATGACTAGCAATCATTCACTGCTTTCTAAGAGCATTGTTGTTCTAGGTAAGAAGAATATTGTGTTGGGAGCCTTTGTAACCCACTAGCCCCAGACTCCATTCTTGGGTAAATTGATAATGGTTTTGTGGCTTTTACTAAAACAGTGTCTGTCAAAATGTGAGCAGAGATAAAACCTAGTTTAGTTGCTTAATACATATGGCTTAGTACAAGGAAGCATCCTGCACAGGAGTTACAGCTACTTTAAAATCTGTCTGAACATCTCTGCATTGCACTGGGTTTTGCAGACACTGAAACTCAAGCCAACCATTTACTAAATACAAATATGCAGAACACCCTCAGTCCCACTGAAGTCAGTGAAAGCTCAAAGTAATCATTACCACCTATGAAAATGACATCATTAACACTTAAAAAATAATGTGTAACACGGGTTGAAGTGTACACCTCCAGCTACAATCACACACGTACAGTCAGTGAGCAGCTAGGAGCAGGAATAAGCCTCAAAAGAAAGCTGTATAGATAAGGTTGCATTATGGTATGGGGAGCACTTGAATCATGCTCTGTTGAAACCTGTCTCCCCTTCTGTCTTTTCTGATACTGGTTTGTCAGACTATTTAATGTAACCAAAATGGCAAAGGCCCGTTATCTGGGCCCTGTATCAAAGGGCATGGAACAGATCACGCCCACACTTCTTTACTCTCTTCCACTCAAAGCGAAGTGTCCTGCTTTAAAGTGTCAGCTGGAAACAGTCCCTAACTTGAAGAATTTTCATACCATGCACAGGCATTGCTTCAGAGAGTGTCAGTTGACATGAGCCAAAATTGTGCCAGGGAATATACTAATAATTCAACAGTAGGAATGGTTGTATGCCAGTGTATGCTTGAGCCTAAGCACTAATAACGAATAGTTTACTAGCACAGAGATAGTTCTTTTAATGTACATATGTTAATCAGTTACATGTGTTCTAACAATATAGTAAAGATGTCCAAAGCCTCCGTCTTCATTTTTACTCCTGGCTAAAACTGTATGTGCTCCAGCTGGCTACAAACATAAAGCAAAAGACTTTAGTAAGTTCATGAAGGTGATAGATTAAAATCATAAATATTTGGAAGCTTTGTCACAACCACAGCGGAAGGCACAAGGAAAGTCTACTGCTTTGCCAGTGTTCAGCTATTTATTTGGATTTGCACGGAATGGCAAAAGAAATGTTTACTAATGCAATGATTCAAAGATATCAGTATATTCCGATGGCTGGGGAAGCTCCCAGTCCAACCAGAGACTGTTTTTTTGTGCTTAGTTCACAAGACAACCATGGACAAGTCACTTCACTTCTTTGCTGATAGAATTGATGATATTTGTAAACCACTTTAAATTTTACCAGTGAGAAGCCTGTAAAGTGCTAACCAGTGTTAGCTGCTGTGAATGTCAGCAGAGAGAGGCAAACGTCCTTTGCTGCTGTAGTCTCTGATTTGAGCTGCAAAAGAAAGAGCTGGCTGCTGCGATACGAACAGTGCTGAGAAAGAGTCATTGCGGCTGCAGGCATTTGTAAAACATTAAGGGACACAATTTCAATGGATTGCAGAGGGCTTTTCACCACATAACTTCCTTTGCTTGCAATGGGAACTGACTACTTTTGAAGGCTCAGTTGTGTTGGCATAGCACAATGATGAGGTTTTCATCTCACAGTCATTTGCATGGTAATGATCTGTTCCTTCCATCAAGTCTTTTAAATTATGCAAAAACTGAATAATAGACTGCAATAAAAAATACACCCAGGGACATAATACATACTTTTCAGTAAGCAGGCTATGAAAAAGGCATATGCATTAACTTTGCAGACAAAAATTGCTTCCCAATAGTCTGACGCTCAAGGATGGAGACCTAATGAAATGTCATGTCATGTATGATGACTCTGTAAAATTTGCTGGTACATCATATTTGAGAAGAAAATAATGGCAATCACTCCTAACTACTACACTGCAGAGAATCTAGAATCAGTTGTATTTTCAGATCCATTCTTCTTCCTAGGCACAAACCCAGTCTTTTTCTGATGCAAGAGAAAAGGAATAACAGCTTATCTGAGTAAGATACTGTGGAATAGCTGGCATTTCAGAAGTTCAGTGAAAGTAAAAACCCTGGAACCGCACCATCATATGTGTACTCTTCAAAATGATGCTGGGAATGAGGATTTGGCTGCAGCACTGTAATGAAACTTGATGCCACTGTGAACTCAGTCCCTTTGGGTTTAAATGCAGTAGGTGCATACAGCACAATGCTTTATTAAAAATAAAAATCGGGTTTTGGTGAAAATGTAGATTTTAAACAGCTAAAATTAGCATGCTGATGGTCAGTATGACCTTACATAGAAAACCTTCCAGGTCTGCATCACCATTCTTGAAAGAGCACTTTGGTTTTGTTGTTTGGCTCTGGGGTTGGTGGGGCCTGGCTGCTGATTCAATTTATATTCCTGGGTGCATGGTACAGCTAGTGCACAATTGTAATCAAATTACTTCCCTTCAATTTTAATTTGAGCATATTTTTCTTTGATGATATTTCTTTTGTTTGCCATGTCTTTAGATAGTAACACCATGGGAGCAGAAACTCCTTTATATTTGTACAGTGCTCTTCAGAGGCTTCTGAACAAAGGTCCTGAAGCCACAGAAATAAAGATAGACTCATGTTTTTAATATAGGCAAAGTTACACAGCTACAGAACTGGTATGGATAATGGAGAACCCAAAGAATAGTTTTATTCCTTTAAGAAATTCCAGCTTTTGCAGGGTTTCTCAATAATGATGCAGGGTGACGTTGTCATCAGTTGTATATTTGAGGAAGGCACAAGCTGGAAATAACAGGTTCCTGAAGAAAAGTTATTATGGTCTTATTTACTGCTAACCATTTATTTTGGACTGTTCTTGTGGGTTTGGTGCATCTGTTCCACAGGTCAGGTGGTCTGGCTTACTATCACAACATGTACTAGTTATTACCTGCATCATTAAAGCAAAAAAAGACAAGAATGTCACTTGAAAGTTAGAAAGAAGGAATCTAGAGCAAATTCAAAGAAAAACTATAAAATTTACATTAATTAAGAAAAATTCAGTCTTTTTCACATCTTCAAGTTCAGACCCTATTTATGTTTCTTGGTTTGGCTTTTTTTGTTTGTTTCTGGGTTTGCTTGGTTTTACTTTTGTTTTTGTTTTTGGATGAATATATTACTTGTATTACATAAGCAATCACAGAATGTTTATGTAGCTTGCTGACTGAATGTCCCTTGTCATCCAGTGCATGGGAGTAGCCCCTACAGAGTTTATTGCAGTAATTTTTTTTCTCCTCACAGTAATTGATTCCTTACAAATTTGTGACTTCTGCCTGAAACTGAAAGGCAGTTTCTTATTTTATTTGTAGTTATGTTTCAAAATAATTTATGGTGTGGCTCAGGATAACTGCTGGCAGTCATTTTCCCACTGGTCAGTTCCATCTTTATTATTTCAGTACTTTTACCAGAATTCCTTTTACTCTATGTTTTAATTTGGAATCAGTTCTAATATTAGAAAATATTACCTTTTTTAAAATTTATTGTATTTTTGCCATTATCTTTGCTATGTTCAGACTTCTGTTGGAAGCAATATTCCAAACTCCTCAACATCCTCTTAAATTTGGAAACTGATTTTTGATGGCATGTTCTCTCCCATGCTATAGAGCTCCTCCACCACTCTTTCAGAATATGTAATGTATTTACTCCCAGCTAAGAGGATTTTCAGCATGGTCTGACTTTATTCTGGTGTGATTTTTAACTAGAGGTGGTAGATAGAATCCACTAACTTTATTAGTGCCCTTGACAATGAACTCAGTGGAATATATCCCCGATCTTTGTACATTGTCTGAATTTTGTTAAAGTTGGTGTTACGCTGATTTTCGCCAGCTGACCTGATGGAATGTTTTTTTCTTTCACTGATATGAAGCTGCTTTGTGATCATAATCAGGCTTGTAGCGTATTTAAAAGCAGACCAAGGTCCTCCGGTGTGGAATCTGTGGAATATGTGATACTGTGGAAGCACCCCATGAATTTGAACTGTGTACAAAGAGAAACTCATGCTTCTGTCTAGTGTGTTTACCTTCAGGTGAATTTTGTATGGACTCGACAGCATTGTTTACCCATAGAAGATGTACAGCAAGGCAGTGAGAAAACTCTTTCTCCCAACATGTGCACACACTGCCTCTTCAGCCAACCTTCACTTCTACCAGTGTATTTCTCTAAGAAAGAATTCTGCCTGGAGGTTGGGTAGTCAGGAAGAAAAGATCAGTTGCCAGAAACTCCATGTTTTCCTCCTGCTTCTTATTTTGAGTCTTTCATCTGTTCCAACACTGGTCCTCTTCTGTGTGGGACTCAGTGGCTAGGAAACCTCTCCATTCCTAATTGTCACAAACCCCAAGTGCAACATAAGTAACTACAGACTATGAGCCCCTGCCCCTAAGAGCTCTATTCCTACCTACCGAGACATTGGGAAATCCATCTACTAATTCTTGTCTATCATTGCTGATCCGAGCCCTCATTCTTAATCCAAACTAGACTATCAAATGACTGAAATCTGCTACCTAAAATATTAAAAAACATTCCCCCGGCCGCAGTAGTATTCATCTTATCTTCTCAACCTTTCAAGTCCAGCGACTGGTTCTTAAGCCTTTATTGTTCTTAAACCTAATTTACCCTCAGCCCTAATCCTTTCAGAAGGGCTTTCAGAATAGCCCAAAAGCTTGTAGTCACTTTAAGAATAAAAATAAGGAACTTGTTTCACAGCTGCCATCATTACGACCTTTTTTCCTTAGCAATATGAGCAAAAGTTTGTTTGTTGCTGTGGTCTGAAATTGTAAGTCTAGATCTAACTGTAACCTTAGACCAGTGGTGATGATCTCTTTGATGTTTCGTGACAAATTTATTTTTAAAAATGTTTTATCTCATCGTAAACACTCTTGTTAAGAGCTTTAATCTCTGTTCATGCTAAACTTAGCTTCTGGCCAAATGAATAATCATTATTTGTCTAAAAGACCATAGGTGTTAAGGAACAGAGCTGAGAAAAGCAGGACATCAGAAGCAGGACTAGAAACTATCTCCTGTCGTTCCCACTCTTGGGCACAAACACAGAGCCCATCACTGCTCATCAGGACACATAACTGCAGCTCAGGCTGAACAGCGTTTGGCAGAGTAATTGCTCTCTGGACCTGAGCAAGACTTGGCAGAAAGGTTTGCTATTCATTTGGACAGTAACTAGCTATGGCAAGTCAAAAGTGTTTCAAGGAACAGATATCTCCTTCTCAGAGGTGCGTGCTGATCCTCAGAGAAAGAGGGAGTTTGACACCGCGTCCCTCATTCCCAGTCACGTACAGTCTTGTACAATTGGCTATGACCAAGACTTCCTTCCTTCAGAGAAGTATTTACCATAGGCCAAAGCTGAATGTGCACTGTGGGGCCACACGGGCCAGTGATCCCCTCACCAAGGCACAGTGCTGTTTCTAAAAGACAAGTGGCAGCAATGGCAGACTGTCAGCCTGTGCGTGGCCGTCCTGCTGCGGTGGTACACTCGCCAGCCAGGGGACTGAACTCTAAGTCAGTGTTGCAAGAATGCTGAGGTTTTGAAGTGAATGTTTGGAAGGGCTGTTCCAAGACAAAATTTTACTAGATATTGACATCTGGAAGTTTCCAATCCACCATTTAAACAAGAACAAAACAAAGCGAAATCAAAAGCCAGCCACTTTAGCTTGGAGGGAAGCATTCAAAGCAGAAATTAAAGTAACCACAAGACAAAACACTGCCAGTATTCAAAAGAGAAAAAGGGAGAGGGAAATGAGATACTGCACTAGCAAAAGAAAGTGTCCAAATGTTGTATAGCAGAGTATTATTACTTTTCAATTCTCATTTTCAGAGTAACATGGTCAGATCTAATGGCTTGCTTTACCAAAGTTGAATTATTTGGATTCTAGTACTAAAACTAGCTGTAGTTAGGAACTTTTGTACTAGTGGGTAGGATACATACTGAAGAAATTAAGAATATGGATTTGAACAATAGTTCATGTTATTCATGAAAAGGTGCTGCTAATTAGATGCTATGACTGTTGATCCTTTGAACTTCCAAAGGCCACTAAAGGGGCACGTGTGCTGGAGTCTTCACCTCCATAATTTTTCATATGTTTTGGAGTATGCTGGTCTGTCATTCTATCTGACCATTAAGGGCAAAGTTACCTTTCAGTTTAAGTCAATGAGGAATATTCTATGAATTCAGTATATCATGACTCTCAACAGCGAAGCAGCTGAAGAATTTTCTGGAATAGTTAAGTTTACACTATGAAGAAGGGGGCAGTTTCACACATCTGTCTGGTTTTTATGAATTCTCAGCCAGACTCCTCATTCCAGGCTATCTTTTCAGAGTATATATCCAGCCGTGAAAGATAAGATCTTTTTAAAATGAAACCATAGGAAAATAACATGCCATAATAGAAAATTTGTTATTATGTGGAACATGTTGTTGCCTCAGTCTGGTTTCGGTCTTGTCAGTAGCCAGTGGTACAGTCTACAGCCACCCCGAAACCTGTCTGTCCTCATGAAAGGCCAGGGCTTTTATGGGCAGCTATAGCCACGATGCCAAAGTATTCCACAATTGCAGTCTTCGCAGCACAAGTAACTCCAGTGTACCACAAGATCCCCGTCTCAGGACTAGCAGGACAAAATAATTCAGTCAAAGCGACTCCCATAAAAAACCACAGAGATGACTGTCTGGGTACACAATATATTCACTGAATGGGGAAGAGTTGCTGAATTCCAGTTAAGGGAGTCTTGATTTTTAACCAAAGGGCTTCCCTTGCTAGGTTTTTGGTCTGGATGTTACTTAAGGCCTATGTTCTTTACAGTGGTCAGTTCTATAGATTATGCTACTAATAGCCACAATGTATATGTTTATGTGATTATTTTACGTTTCTTGGACATAACAGGAAAGTTAGCATTGCCAATTAAAATGAAAGGTCACAAAGAAACACAGATTCATTTCATACTTTTCTCATTTGTTGTGGGAAAAAAGCTTTGCAAGCTTGCCCCAAATCTAGAAGGGATTTTGCTGCTTCACACTTTATAATGGTAGTAAGTGCCTTAGAAAAGCTGTGCTTTTTACATTGCAGTAGCTGTTCAAAATTATAAACAGAATGCAGACAATACCCTTCTGGTTTTAGTACAAGGTACTCATAAAAGTCAGAGTTTTCTTTGAAGGAGATAATGTTCTTTTTTTCGTGGTGCTTTTAGAGCAGATAGCTGCCGATTATTAATTAACACCACTTTTTATGACAGAATTTACTAAAGGGAAGCCAAAACCACTCTCATGCCTACTCAACACTCAGCGCAGCTAGAAGGAAAGGAGAAAACACAATTCTTTCAACTATAAGGTGGCAGAGGGACCACAATTCAACAATGAAAACCAAAAATTAGAGCTCAAGCAAACCATAGATAGCCAGTTTGGATTTCTGCTCAGCTTTGCGTAACTTGGGTGTAGAACCGAATGTTCTTGTGGCTTAGTTATCTATTAAAATACTTACGTGACTCTGGTTGCCTGCATCTGATTTATGTGTTTTCAATAAAACATGCTATGATTTAGATCTTTCTTAATTTTAGAGATGTTGTTCGGAAGCAGAAACAGAGAGGAATAAATTCTTAAAAGTAACTGGGATTTTGGCTGCCTTCCTGGGTAGTTCTGATTAGAAATGTTTATGCAGGGATTGATTTCCTAAGGATCAGTGCTAGTTACCTTCTGAAAATCGTGTTTTAAATGCTTCAAAATAACATTCCCACGGAAGTGAAGGATAGGTACTTCTGAAAACGTAGGCCTAAGCCAAGATCACATGGAGTTTGCAGCAGCAGTAAGAGCTTCACAGGACCCCAGATCAAACTTACCCTCTTCTTCATTTTGTAACACAGGATAATAATTCCTGCCCATGTGAGGTCTCAAAACTCTAACAGTATATCTTTGCATTCAAACCAGAAGGTCCTAAGGAACAGAGAAACATTATTTTTTAAGCCTATGTGTGCAGGAGCAAGAACTTTGGCTTTAATTTTGGGTATAAGTTTATTGTAATGGATGACTTCAAATTCCCACAAAAAAGAGCTGTCAAAACCATGGTGTTATTATCAAAAGTGAAAGTTGCTGGGAAGCGCCATCGAGCATGCTATTTGGGCACTGTAAAAGGTCATCCCTGAACCTGAGCTGTACAAGAAGAGGGCCCTTTATATCTGTGCTGTTTCTACAACTCCAAATATATTATGAAGTACAAATTAACACAATTCTGTTTTGCTGAATACTTGTCTCTCAGTAGAGCCCCTTATGGTGTGATTGCTTCTGTTGGCCTCAAAAAAAAAAAAATCTCTCATGTCATACATTTGCAAATCCCTGAGTAAATGGTCTCTGTTTAAAATATACCTCAGTAAAGGCTAATTCCATCAGTCTCAGACTACCCAAGAAATTAGTAACTACTTTTTAAAAATATTTCAGACTTTCTTGCTTGAGAAATAGCCAGTGATAACTGAAAGAGGGCCTAGTCTGTGATAAAATATATGGAGTAACTCTAAGTAACCAACAAATGGCTGATTAATTAATAGAAATATTTCCACTGGTTTCAGAGTCCACTTTACTGAAATGATTTGGTTTTGCTTTCCTGTATTTCAGAGAGTTAAGTGATTAAATATATGCATGCATGGGTGCTATCTGTACCATATCATTCACTTTTTGAGGCCCTGTAAAAATCCATTTTCTTTTTCCTGCCTTTGTGACAAGAAGTGCCAGAAGAATAGCAATTTCTGAAATGCCATCTGGGAAATTTTAACTATAAACAATTGTGCATATTTTCCCCCCAACTGAAAAGAAGTTAATTTTGCTGTTTATATTTCATTTAGAATCTGTAGCCTTTTGTTATTGTTTTGTTTTAATAAACATTTCGAGGGAGGGTCCTGCCACACTTTTTTTTCTTCCCCCCAAAAAACCTCCCAGAAGGCAAAGAACTGGGGGGGAAAAAAAGAAAGGAAAAAAGAAAAGAAAAGAAAAGAAAAGAAAAGAAAAGAAAAGAAAAGAAAAGAAAAGAAAAGAAAAGAAAAGAAAAGAAAAGAAAAGAAAAGAAAGGAAAAAAGAAAAGAAAGGAAAAAAGAAAAGAAAAGAAAAGAGAATTTTTGTTAAGCGAACAAAATACTTTAAAACTTGGGGCATTGTTCTTCTACCTTCGCTTTGACTGCAGTGAGTATTCCTTTACAATGCTATGCCTAAGGTTATGAGCTTGACAGGAACATCACATTCTCCCAGAAGCACTGAGCCTGAAATTATGAAGCCCTGTTGATGGTATATTGTTTAGGGAGCTTTCATTTGTTAAGATGCATTAAGTTAAATTTGTTTTGATGCACTGAAATGGAATGGGTGCCTGGTAAGTCTAGACAGTGACAGTGCAGGGCTTTTACAATAAAAAAACATCATTCCTTTTTTCAGTGTGTGTGAAGGGCTTCATGTGCTGATGTAGCTAATCCATGCACTGGGTTTTCAAAGACTGCTGGGAACCATGTGCACCCTAACATGGCACAAGAAGAATCAACAAAGTTCTGTGACTGCAGCTTTTCTGTTGTTACTTGTTTATAAAGAGAAGAGCTTTAGTTGCATCCGGACAAGGCAGGGGTGGGTTTGCAAAATTCCTGTATGAAGGAAAAAAGCACAGAGAAGTCTCCACTCTGCACATTGAGTTGTGTATTGATTGAATAGAACTGGTGGAGAAGAGTGGCAAAATTCAGGAGCAGAGTGGCAGAATGAGAGGAGAAAACATACATGCCCTAGCTGGGAGTCTGCTGCTATACACAAACCAACAGGGAATGGATGGTTGCCTGTGTGTTTCGTTGCCCTCCTCCTTGCACAGATTAGGTATATGCCAAGTCCAGGCTCTTTAGACTGTATAAAATAATGGGGACTTTCTTAGTATTGAGCTGGAGCAATCAGCTTTCATCTTCTGTTCTTCTGATGACTGACTGTGCTTCAATGGCCAGCTGTGTATCTTTCATCACTTTCTGTTATTGGTTTGGGTGAAGTAGAGATGGATCCAGACCAAAACCAAAGGGGTACAACCTCTACAGTGAGCTTGGAATCCAGAGTCCTGGCCCAGCTGCTGCTGTAGGCTCAGCCCTCACACTGGAGCTGTGATGAGACTTGGATCCCTGGCCAACGCCAAATCCGGGGTTGTATGGTTTTATCTCAGCTACCCTTTTAAAACAAGAAAATCTTCAGAACCAGCTGATCCTAGTAGCTGTACTCTCTGACCAACACAGAGTGTCTTGTGTTTTCATCCCCAGCAGCCTTGGAGGACAGAACAGTACTATTATCTAAATTTTATTACTGGTGAATCTGAGGCATAAAGTGAACTTATGCATGTATGTGCATGCAGGAAAGCAAGGTACTTCCTAAAACTTGATTACCCATTGTTGTTTCTAGCAGCAGGAATGCTTCATGACTTTAAAATGCATGTGTTATGATACCAGAATGCATGTACCAAGCTGAGAGTGAAAGTTTGAAACAGAACGATGTGCTTTATCGTATCCTAGTGGATACAAGCTGCATGAACAAGCAACTCTCCGACTCAGGAAGGCTCAGAGAGGTTGCAGAGATCAACTCACAGCCCATTTTTGTTCATTTGAAGTGAACATATGTTTAAACTAAGTTACCAATGCAATTCAAAGTTAGAATTACCTGAAAGCTAATACCATCAGCTGATTGTTTGTCTTTGCCTATTTTTTCTTTTCTTTCTCAAATATGATTTAGAGCAACTAGGAAAACAAAAAAAAATTGCGGTTTCCGGTGTTTGTTATGAATCTCATTGCAAGTTTTTTCCTTTTTGGTCCAGCATAAATCTCACTTTTTCTAACTTCTTGTCTTTAAGGAGAAGCTGGAAAACAGCCCACAAAGCAGAAAACTTGGATTTGTCCAAAATCTTGACAAAAAAATGACCTTTTGTGTGGGATAGGGTTTAGTGAGCATGAGAGTGTTTGGTCAAAGGTTGGACTTCATCATTTTGGATGTCTTTTTCAGCCTTAATAATTCTACGATTCTGTAAATGGCAGCAGGCACACCACTGGGAGTGCTCAGCCTGTGTGCTTATCTACCACCTGTAGCCGGAACCCAGTGCTTGTGGGCAGAAGGTAGAAATGGACACATAGCAAATGTTGAGAGGGTACTGCAGTCACTCTAGCATTGCCCTGTCTCCTTCTCAGTCATCAAACGGAGCAGCTCACATTCCTGCAGCTCACCTTGGAGCTGAAATGACAAAGGAGAGCACAATAATGTGGCAGAAAAGATACACGAGGAAGCCTGGCAGAAGAGAGTCTAGTCCTTACATTTTAATGATTTTTATGATAACAAGTTTAGGATCAAAATGTCTCTTGGAAGCACTGCTGTCAGAGGGAACCTGTTGGACTTGACCCCAAGCTGCTCCCGAGTGCCAGTGCCAGTGCTCACTTCAAAAACAGAGACAGAAATTTGAAAATGGGTGAAAGGCATCATTTGAGATAGTCTTGGGGAAAGGTAGTGGACTGGATGCCAGGAGATAAGTCTTCTATTCCCAGCTCCACTATTCATCATCCTGACTGCACATGAGCTTCTTTAGTAGAAGGATTCTTGTTATGTGTCTGTGCAATTCTTAGTATTGCTGGGCTGCCATTGGCAATACCATAAACTAACACATTTTTATTTCAACCGGACACTGATTCTTCTTGGACCAGTTCCCAGCTCTTTTTCTTGAAGTAACTTTCAGCTAAGAGATTAGAGAATAAAACTTAAACCAAAAAGAGATTATGTAGCTCCAAGAACAACTTACAAGATTTCATTAAAATGTTTATTCTCTAATCAAAATTCAAGTAACAAAACAATCTTCTTGCTATCCCATATCACCAGAGCTTATTATAATAATAATTCAGTCATTAAAAAAAAATACCAAAAACCTTCTGGGCTTACATATTTCAGTTCTCTGCCAGAAAGGAAACTACAGAATTGTATTAAAAGCAAACAAACAAACAAACAAAAAGCCCAAACTCAACCAAACAAAAAATTCTGAACAACAAAAACTAACTGCAATGATATCAAAACTTTCCCTGTTGTTTTTCATTTAGAGCCATGGAAAATTTGTGGAAAATTTACAGGATCATAATCTCCTATGGTCAACAATTTTTATGTGGTCACATATTATGGGATGTTTGAAATATCTTTTATGACTAAGTAGGCTGTTATTTTCCATTTGCTGTGCTGTTTACTCCTACCAAACTGGGAGAGGAAGGGACTATTGTAAAGCAATGCAAGCCAAAACTGCAGCATCTTGTTGTAGACACAGGAGGAATTAGTAGAGCAGGACGAGGACCTACCTTACCAAATATTCCTTCCATTTTCTAGAATCATTTTTTCTCCATTTCTCTTTCTTATTTCCCAAATCCTTGCTCCGGATCAAGTGCTAGCCCTGCATAAGACATTGAGTTATGACACAGATGCAGGGAACAATGATTTTACCATAACACTTCTATGCAGAAGAGCAAAAGTATGACACATGGAAACATATTTTTATTTTCATTATTACGAAAAGATGGGTAAATATTCAAGATATTCCCAGAATATGCTGAGAAACTGCAATGAAAGTAGGCCAAAGCAAAATTAGGCAAAAAAAAAAAAAGACAGCTTGTAATTTGGCACCGTTTAAATAATCACAGAATGTTTCAGCTTCATCATAACAATTATTTTAAACAGAAAACAGTCCTTTTAAACAGGTGTGACATCTAGTTAGCTATCACTGGACTGGGACCATAAATGTCAATTTTGAAAATGAGCAATTCCGAGATAATTGTCTCAGATATGCAAGTCTGGACTTGAAAACCAAGAGGATCGTATGCAGTAATGTCACGTCTGACATTGATTTCCAGTAGGCAAGTCATCTAATGGACAAATTACTCATCAGTTCAGTAGGCAAATGGTCATCAAATCAGACCATTTTGCCCGTTCCCCTATAATAAAAGACAGAAAATAGCTACTGACAAGGATTTTCCTGTAAAACTGTCAGAAACTGACCAGCAGCCCAGAGCTCTGGTTTAAATATGATCTTTACCTACTTGAAATGACACAGTGACTGTTCCAATTCATGTTAGCAGAGAAATTGAGATCAAGATCTTTTATGCTAGCAAAGTCTAGGGACATGTGGATTCTATTTGCCCAGCAATTGTGAATAATAAATAAACTAAGTCACAATTTGTTGGTAGAGTATTTATGGTCAAAAAAGAAAACAGATTTGCCAAAACTATTATTCTCATAGTTTAAATCCACAGATAGTTTAGTTGCCATTTCCTAGCTTTTCTATGATGTTTTAGGCCAGCAAGTCCTAAACCGTGGTTGTTGGACCAGTGGTGGTCCATAAAACAATGATAAATGGGTCTGTAGCTGGTTTCTCTAACTACATCACCTTTGTTGTCTTTCCAATGAAAACTTGGATGAGAAGGGTGGGGCAGAGAGAAATTCTGAGAGTTGACAGTGACAAAAATTTTGGAGTCCATCATCCTGAAAAATATAATGTAGCCTTTTACAAGATTGTGATGTATTTATTTCAAAGGTCACATGTGCTGCAGACAGCATTCACGATTCAAGTATATTCTGAATTGAGCCATTTCCCAACCTCCACAGGTCCTGACAGTGCACTGTCTTAGTGTCACAATGGAAAGTCTCGACTGCAGAAACCACACATTCTGGAGAAATCAGGTCCAGTGTCTCTGGCACTGACTAGTGCCCACCACTGGAGAAAAAAATGGTTGACAGTTAATGTAGAAGGCTAATTGTTCAGAACTTTATGAGGTAGGAGAGAGGGAAAGAGAAAGAATCCTATTTTGGCAAGTAATCTGCGGCAGATACAGCCCACAGACAGACAGTTTATGCCCTGAAGCTTGGTCTGATTAGTGCAATCATTATCTCTGCCTAACATGGCTAAAGATGTGAATGGTCATAAAATGATCCAAGCCTTTCATTAGTACCCAGCACTAGTTATTCTCATTGTGTGACCTTCTGGGGTGGTAAGTTTTAACAGGTCAGTTTCATGCTGTTCAGAAATCTTTCAATTTCTTGCTTTAAAAATTTTCTGCCCTGTAGTGTCTACAACTCTCTTCATGTCTGGTATTAAAAGGGAGGATCAGTCTTCTGGAAGGCAATTGTTTTCAAAATGCAAACCACTAATATTTATAGGAGTGCAACTGATGATTCTCAGTATTGTTGAAGATACAGAACAACTTCCATGCATTATTTGATAACAAAGCAGTACTTGATAGTAAAGCAAGATGCCCCTTGGCTCTAACAAAGCTTTGTCCATTAAGCTGTGGAACTCTTTTGCTACTTGTTTTCTGGGTACTACACATTTAAGTTTATGAGGCTGACACTTTGTTCATAGAGTAAACCCAGTATATGCTTCAAAGGTGACATACTGTCTTCTTAGAGACTGTATTTTCCCTTACTGTTTCTATTAATCCAGAGGGAAAAAAAAGAGTAGCATGAAAATGACTATTCACTGTGTTGTGTCTATGTTTTCATCATAGACCAGGTCTTCCTTGTGTCAAGAGCAGTAAAATCACAAAAAAGGACAGTGTCTCTTTCTTAAAATACATTGTTTAAAATTTGAAGTGATGAAAAAAACATGAAATAATTTCTGAATAAGATGTAAATTTAAAGTTCAGTAGATACTGCAGAAAAATTTCCATGTGGAACTCCTTTTTCTGAGTACAGATAGATAATTCATATAAATTTGATTCTTACTATGTTATCTGATGGTAGGGAAAAGGACCCAGCTATTTTCATTTTCTCTAGCTTGCTGCTCACATTAGTAAATCACAAATAGATTACAAAAGTCTTCTCTTTTTCCACTTGTTCAGTGGACTAATTCTTCCAGTCATCTCCTTTTACATTTTTTTTTTTTTTTTTCAGTTGCCTAATGGCATGTCAGCTGTTGCAAATGCTCTGGCTTCACTTACAAAAAGTCCTAGGTATTTCCATTTTCTTTGTAGAATAACTTTATAAATAAAAGGTTGCTGAACTCAGGCTGATCTAAGAATTTGATTTAAATTCATTCCATTTAATCCCTAGTACTTTCCTACGGCATTTATTTTCAAAGGCATTTAGACATCTGTTGGTACTTTTGGTAGTTTCCAGCTGTTAGATCCATATAAGAAGGTAGAAGTTACATAGTTTTGCAATTGGATTATAGATTTGGGATAACCAATTTATGTTTAATTTATGGATGAAGTTGCTGCCTTGTCAGATTTGACTTTAATCTTTTAGATGTTCATAGCCAGTGCTTTTTAACCATCTCTTTTCTCTTTTCCTCTCTCTGCTTCATTCCCTCTTTCCCTTACTAAAGAACCCAGGAAGCCTTTGATTCCAAGAATCATTTGAAGTGGCTTTGGCTGGAAAAATTCAATATATTTTCAAAATTGTATTTGTCAAATATTTCTAAAAGATCCCTGATTTTCTACACAGTCACAGGAATTAGTATGTATTCCTCACATTATTTGGTCTGAGGAAAGCTGAAGAAAAGAATGTGAAGGCAATAACCAAAAATTATGAGAACTTGCTGCATTGTACAGAGATGTGGGGAGTCACGGGGAATGAATGAGAGAACATTGGTCAGTAATTTAGACTCTGGTCTTGGTATAGTAACAGGCTGAAGCTTTTGCAGAGATCCTTAAAAGCATCCTCGGATGACCCAACTGCAAACTGTTATCTAGTCATTCAGGCTAATGGTTCAAAGAAACTACTCTCAGATACGCCATTTCTTTATGAACCATCGGATATGGAAATTTTAATCACGTTATCTGAGTAAATTGTCTCAGCTTCAAGAAAAAGTTACATGGTTCTGATCAAATCAGGTATATAAAAATGTTTGAAAATTTAATTGAACATTGTATTAGTAAATTGGCTCTTGTGTAACAACTGTAACTTTTGGCTGCAGTTTAAAATTTCCCCAGATGTATGAAGTCTTTAGAACTAAAGAGATACTACTATGTAGAATCAGACAAAAAAGGTCATGGTTTAAATCCCAAGTGCACTTCGAGTTTTCCTTTTCAATTCTAAAGCAGTTCAATCCCATTTAGCTTCTGAAATCACGTGTCATTTTCAATGTAGGCTTGGAATGGTGAGACCTTGATAACATTGCACGTCCTAACATAGGGTCAGCATATCAATACCTTTTCATTGGTACAGTCTTTTGCAAGCCTTTTTCAAGCTTTGAACCTGCCATTGGTTATGGTGGCAGCAGCCATCACTTGTCTAGGTTTGTTATTATCTTTGAACTTTAGAGAAAACATTACTAGGAACCTATGCACGTATCTTTTACTCCAAAGAGGATGCTGTGGAAACATCTCAGAAGGCTGTAAGACAGGTCATCCACCACAGATGTGTCTCAAAGTTCTAAGCCTAGATCCTAAAATCCTCAAAAAAAGCCTAAGAAGTGTAGTGAAATATTTAACGACATTTTTTACTTTGTATCAGAGATCCAGATCCCCAGTAGTTTTAAAATGGGCACTCTTATTAAAAGATCTTATCATGACCTTTGTGGGTCTGTAGCGTGACTCTCTTGAGGGATCTGGGTTTTTGTACTAAAAAAGACTCCAAAGCTAATGTGTCATGTTTTAAAGATGTAGGATAGAAAATGAATTTTACTATGTGTGTATTTGCTGAATTTTTTGTGTTGCTAACCACTTGCTTCTGCTTCATATTCATGGGTTTTCTTTCTTATCCTAAAAAAAAAAACTCTCTTGTTTAAAAACATATGTTGTTTCAAATATATTGAACTGCTTGGCTTTCAGCACTTTCAGAAGATATTTTCCTCCTTCTCTTTTATTGCCTGAATTCAGTCCTTGTTAATATTAAAACAAATATCTTGGCACCAAATGCAGTCTCCCTGATCCCTGTTTTTTGTTAGCCACTGTTTGAAAAACTTGTTAGCTTAGTGTCGGGCACTCATTAAACTTTCAACTTACACAAGCTGCCTCCCAGCTCTGACAGATTGTCAGTGCTGCAGTGTGTGCATGCGTGAGCATGTGTTTGTGTGTGTGTGTTTGAGTGTGTGACTTACTGACCTGTGTGCAAGGCTAATAAAATCGTAAAAGAAATGCATACCCCCCTTCACACCCCAAATCCAGGGTGTAATTTCTCCCTTCCATCTGTGGTGTACAGAATCCAGCAGTGATCCCATACAGGGCTCCATTCTGCTCTCAAACAATGGGCTGCTGTTCAGTCCATATTATCATGTATTACCTTAGCTGTGGAAACTTCTCATTACTAAGTTAATAAAATATTATTCTTCCTTACCCCAAAATTTTTCACAACATGCATCACAAAAAGATGCATGTCTTTGCATTCAGAATGATCAATATCTCTGCTAACGTATGCAGGTGGTCACATGTTCTTTGTTTTATTTTGTTTTGATTTTGTTTTGATTTTTTTTTGGGTTTTTTTTTTAAAGCAGGGCTACAGGAAGCACTGAAGACGAGGGGGATTCTGTTTTTCCAAAGGTCAGGCTTGGATATGCCAATGGTTGCCTGGCTTGCATATGTGGAAAACCAGCACAGCAGCTCTTTATTTTTTAATCTCTATGTGACATTTTCATGTTTTACTTTAATTCCGTATCCCTTCTCCTAACACTTGTGTGCTGTTCTGGAAAAAAAAGAAAAAGAAAAAAGAGAAGTCCTTAGAGAGGAATAAAACAAGTAGAGACGCTTCTATACATGGCATGAGAACAAAAGGGAGAGCTTAAAATGCTTTCTTCTATCTCAGTCCACCATGACCCCTCCAAACCAAAGAGTTTGAATTTTAGCAAAAGAAAGCATCTAGAATTTGAAATATGTACACATGGGTCCTCCATTTCAGAGTAAATCAGCAGTGAGTGCCACCAGCTAGGAATGTTGATTGTGAGGCTGTACTGGTGTACACCTGCAGAGGAGACAAGCTGAGACATCTAGAACATTAGTTCAGGCTTAGAGCCCTGTTCTGATGTATCTGTTAAGAATTAGTCTCATGAAATTAAGGGAGCTTCTAACAATAAAAGGGAGGTTTAAATCAGACCTCTTTAATGTCTACTAACTTGCTTGTCCTCTGAATTTGTTCCCCTGGCTATTCATCTCTCA
Organism: Pachycephala philippinensis; assembly: GCA_013397055.1. Classification (NCBI taxonomy): domain Eukaryota; kingdom Metazoa; phylum Chordata; class Aves; order Passeriformes; genus Pachycephala; species Pachycephala philippinensis. Next base: position 1,141,541 of record VWZT01004306.1, on the reverse strand, counting down.
ATAGCTACTTGTACTGAAAAATATCAATATTTACATTGGGATATTTTGCCCAATGGTTGATTATTTTTTGTGGTTTTTCCCTGAGCTGAGGTTCAAGGTATTGAGGGCTTTTCCCTCCCTCTTACTCACCTCCTACTCATGGTGAGGAGGTTCAGATGGTTTCAGCTTAAAAAAAAAACCCCAAACAAAAACAAAGCCCTAACCAGCTTTCGATGAATAAGTTTAAGAAGATTTTGGCAATAGCTTATAAAATGCACAGTACTTGGTTTGTTCTTTCCAGAGTAACTCTGTCTCCAAAATAATCCTAGTTCTGACCTTCCAGAGAACGTTCCACAACAGTGGCAGGAAGGTATCAGATCAAGAATCTCTGCCCAGCCTGGCCAGCCAGGCTGTGAGGCCTGAGCACCAGCAGGGATGTCCTTGGACTGAGAACCACCACCATACATACAGCAGGCTGGGCACAGATCCATGGTGGGGAGTGGAGGTCTCAGGGCTGTAGACCCTAAACAGCAATCCTTGGTCATTCGTAAGGGCTACTCAGGGCATGGAATTGGATACAATTGCCATCCTGCTGGTTCAAGTCAGGGACTGCTTTGACCCCTGTCATTCTGTCAGCCTTTTTTTCAGGCTCCTTATTTTTGTGCATTGCCTTCCTTTTTTTCCCTCTATGTGCATCTGATACTTGGAGATGGGAATCTCTGAAGAGCTCCTGCTCTGTTGTGGTCTGTATGTGCAGAGCACAGCACAGCAGAGCCCAAGCCTACTGAGGAGTTCCAAGTAGCAGCTTTATATTACTGAGCAGTTCCAGGCAGCTGCTTTTCCCTGTGTCTCTCTGGGCATACCACTGAGATGTGGCCCTTCCTGACCCTCATGGGGTGTGGGAATCTCTTGGTTCAGACTGGCTTCACTTGTTTACATGGTGGACATGGTTCCCATGCCCATGCATCGATATCTTTTAAAACTAGCCTTGTATTTTCCAGGATTAATCCACATGTATGCTGTCTTACCTGCTTACTGAAATTATATACTTAAATTCTTAGGTCACCTAAATTAATTGCTGTGTCAAAGGATGACACAGATCAATAACAAGACCATATTTAAATGTTATTTCATTATCTTGACTAAGCAGTCATTCCAGGGAAGTATTGAGTCAAAATGAGGCCAGATGTTACATGAATGAAATTCTCTTTCCATTTGCTGATATGGTTGCATATTTAGCTATCACAATCTCTAAGAGACAGGCATCCAAATGGGTCAAATCTTCTTAAATCTCCTAGTAAAAACAGTGGATGTGCCCCCTACTTAAAGTAAAGAATGCCACACTATTTTTCTGAGGCATTGTTTTTGTCCTTTGTAGCCCTTTTGTTTAACTAATATAAAACAAAGCTGATACAGGCTGATCTTGCAGAGCTCTCTGTGTGCATCTTATTTCTGTGGAATTGAATAGCTTTATTATTTTTTTCATGTTTGTCAAGGTGTCTTTCTTTAGCTCCCACAGTCATATGAAATTTCATCTCTAGTTATTTTACAAAACATCCTGCTTTTCTGGGTGCAAAAACTTGTATAGCACAGCTTGAAACCCTTGAACTCTGATAGCTCAAAGCTCAAAACCAAATTAATTAAAAATTATTTTTGCACTTAATCTCAGTTTTTAAGACTCACATAATACAGTTTTAGTTCTATAAGTTCCTGACTCATGATTTTAGCATATTTGATTTGCCAGCAATAAAGGTTGCCTCTGAAAATGAATTTTAGTTCTGGGAAATAACTTTGAGCCCTTAGAAACTCTTGTCCCAGAATAACAGAAAACTTTCAGACATTGGGAATAAAGCTGTTTAAATAAAATACAGAATATTTTAATTTTACTAAATCAGCAAGTTCTGAGGAAAAATGGTTTATTGGAGTACTTCTGGTTGGTTCTACTTTGCAGTACTACTCTTGACTTGAAATCCATAATTTTCTTTCTGGAACATCAGTCACTTTTGGAAATACCTCTTGTGCCTTCTTTGTTAATCTTTCCACTTTTGCAAGATGCTGCTTCTCCTTTCTGTGGAGCTTACTGTGCGTGGAGTAAAGAGGGTGTTTGCCTCACTGCTGGTATCCACACTGCTGCCACAGAAACTCAAGGAGTGCATTGCCATTGGTGTCAATGATACCTGGTTGTAAATGAGTGAGTTTGTTGTCCTCACTATCTGCCTGCTCCATTTGTTGTGCTAGCAGAAATTATTCTTTTGCTTGTCGCCAGCAGGAAGGAATTAGTTTTTATAGATCTTTTCAAGCTAGACTGTTTTCCAAACAGGGTAGAGAAAGGAAAATGAAGTAAGAGGGGAAAAAAGGGTGGGGCATGGATTTCCTTTTTCCTGTTTTAGCTATGACATAGAACAAAGCAGAATCCCTCATCACTGCACCTCAGGTGCAAATATTTGTTCTCGCGGGAGAACAGTGAATGTAGGGGGTGTAAGCTGTGACCTGACCTGACCTGACCTAATGGTAGCACACTGAGTCACGGGAGTGGGACACAAATATCGAATATGCCAGTACTGATGAAAGTTTGTTAACAAAAGAAACAACCCACAGGTTTCTTCAGAGAATCTAAGGTGGAGACTTTTTGATGGTGTCTTTGAGATGGCAGTTTGTACGCATACAGATTGGGACTCCTGGTTTAGTCTTATTTTTAGCTATGTTGAGGAGATTGCAGATTCTTTCGAACCCAAATGGAAAATGTTCTTGGAACTCTCAGCATGGATTTTATCGCCTTTTGTCCACACTGTGGCAAAATATTGTGCGGTAATAAAACAAATATAGAAAAACACCACAGACATGCCAGTCAAGGAAGTTCACAACTTGGAGACTATATCAGAGTTTTTTTTAGTTCTATATTAGTATGGAGGCAAGGTAGATAACTCAGTAAGTTTTCCTATCTCCAATTTCTATTTTTTGTTCCAAGAAATTCTGTAACAGTGCTGGAAGGTTTACCTCTTTCAGTCCTGGGCAAATTATTTGTCATATCTTTGGGTTTCAGAAAGCAGCACTAAGAAGGAGAAATCATCCTTGTGTTTCTCTGTTTTTTGTGTGACCTAAGACTAACTTAAGATGGTAAATTGCTGTCAGTGCAAAAGTTGCAACATCGGTTAACAAAAAAAGTCCATTTTTCTCTACATATTTCTCTTTAATGCCTCCCAACTCTGGTTTACCATCCTCTGTCTTTCCTGTTGGAAACTGAAGAGGTGAAGGCTCAGTGTGGACTTTGCCCTGATTGCAGCAATTCTGTGGTTTTGTCTCATGGGATTTATCTTGAAGTTCTTGGTTGCATCTCTTTTCCCCATTCATGCTGGTTCCATATCCTGCCCATTTAAAAATAAATAAATAAATAAGAAAAACTGAAATTTCTTCTTGAAGCATGCAAGCCACATTTATTTGAGATTGAGGAGGGGATTTTTAGTGGAGTTTGAGTGGAGTAGTTTCTGTTATCCCCCACAGTGCTTAATAAGGATAAAAACATAACCTGAACATTACAGTGCAGAAGGACCAGGCATTTTCAGTCTTGTAACTTCCAGCAGCATTCCCCCTTTTCTTCATATGCTGTTGTTTTAGCTGGCCTGGCAGGGCCACCTTCTGCAAGAGCATAAGCTGTTGGTTGTGGCAAGAGGAGAATGTTGAGATATTGCTGCCTTGAATAGCATGACTAGCTCCCCTCTTGTAGCCAGAAAGCAGGAATAGAGGGGTCCAATTTCCTTCTTTCTTTTGAAAGATGAGAATCTCTAGGTGTACACAGGTAAAATTGCCACTGAACTCTGTCAGTTCAGGGACTGTCCTTGCCCTTAAGTAGGAGATACAGAAATAGGATATATCCCCTTGGCTCTCTCATTTATTTACCTCTTACTCTTGCCTTCTTCATCTTTCAAGCCCTTTTCAGGTATTTTCAGGTGCACCTGCAGTGTTAGTCTTCACCTTCCAAGATATGTCTCAGCTGTAACTTCTGTTGCTAGCAGTCAGCTGAAAAAGGCAAATTTATTTTGTGAGAGAACCTGAAGATGAGAAAAATTCTTCCATTTAACTTTCAAATATCTGACATTTGTATTCTTAAAAAGAAATAAACTAAGTAAAAATATGTCAGAGTGAAATGATTGTTCTGTTTCCTCTCTTTCAAAGGGAGAAATGTAAGTGAGAAAATCAGAAAATATTAAATGAAGAATCATGTCCACAACTTAAGTTCCATGGAAGAAATACATGTTCAATTGATGTAATGTTCCATCAGTAAAAAACATTGAAGCCAAAAGTCTCAAGCAGTATTTACAGCACATTTCCCTTTCCGACAGTCATCAAACTGAGGGCATCATGATTGCAGGCTGTAGGGAGAGTGGGCATCAACCATCTGCCTGCAAAACTATTTTTCAAACAATATTTGATTATTAGAAGCAGTTCTTCTGAGATCATTTGATGAAACCCGATGTCCTGTCTGACCTTCTCAGAACATAGCACTTTGGTAGCTGTACTCTTGGTTTGTTTTATTAAGGAAATAGTTATTTGTGGTTCACAAATGTGTTATCATCTTGACCTTTCTATCTGCCACTCATATGCTCCCTCGAGTGGTCTACCCTATGCATTACATTTATTCACTCAGACTGTTCAGCTTGTCTGAATATAGTCTAGCTGGTATTTTTAAGCACCTTGATGCAAGTTAAACCATTACTTTGAATGGTTTTACTTCAAAATATTGAATGTTGAAGTTGTCTTTAGCTGAAAACCTACTGGATAGAAACAGCAGGAATGAAGAGGGATGTCACCTTGCTTCACTGTTGAATTGCTGTCTCGACTACATTTCTCTTGGATTGGGTTACATGACACTTCCTAGCCACCACTGCATAACAAAGTGATATAATTTCCATAACTCTATAATTTGATATTAAAACAGAGGTAAAATATTTAATTTTTAGAGATTAATGCCAAATCGATTTAGAATCTGAATTTCTATACTGATAATCCTATGTAAATTACCAAATTATCAGCATGACAACTGTGAGGATACCCTCTCACAGCTCCTCCTTTAAAGCTGCAGTGGCAAGTAAGTCAGCAAGGTTTGGAAATGCTCTTGGCTGGCTTTCCTACCGGGGAAGACACAGAGGAACATTCCAGCTTTTATTGCTTTTTTTTTCAAAGCGCAAAAAGTACTAAATCTTCATGGAGTGCTGTTCACTGATGGAAATGTCATAAGTATGCTCTTCTGGACATCTCTGACAAGTATCATATTTTGTCTTGTCTTTTCCTGTTCTTTTTAATGCCATTTAAAGGGTCCAGTATGGGGAGAACCTCCTTCTCTCCCAAATATTCATGCCATTGTTGAATAATGTTTATGGTGATTTTTGTGGGTATGATCCTGTATTCTTCTGAATCAGCTGGGTGACTGATTTTCTAGATTCCACCAAGCTGTCCAGTTGTAGGAGGAATTCTGAAAGCGTCATTGTCTGAATCTGACCATGGACCATGTTACTGGCCATAGGTGTCCCCATGAGGGGCACTATCTGCTTGGTTTTCTCTGAATAACTGCAGACAGATGACCACTGTTACCATTTGTACAGTAGTAGCATTCAGAGTGATTCATCATGAACCAGTGGGCAGTGCTCTATAGAACAAAAAGCTCTTGGGTCTTAAATCCAAGAGCTTAAAACCCATGTCTGTCTGTAGTGAAGGCTGTGACTGCAACTTGTGTGTACACAGGTAAGTTAGCTTTCAGCTAGATAGTTTATTATCTGGGTAGCTCTTAATACAGTAGCTGAAGCATAGGGACAGGAAGTGACATCTCCAAGATTATTTAAAGTCCTAGAGTATAGGAAAAAACCCCAAATTGCAGAGTTCCTCTGTAATTCTCCGCCTACCAGGCTGCACACATACTGTTTGTTAATTCTGCTAGGGTCCAGGTGTTTCAGTGATAAACATATAAACCCAACTGCATTTGATTTATACTGCAGCTTTTGAGAGAGGTATTTCTCCTATGTGCTATCCTATGAGTAGAAAATCCTATTAGGTAGACACAATTAGCACTGAGGAACTTGTTGATCTGCAATCAACAGGCTTCTGGCATAATAATTTCCTCATAATTTGCCCATGTCTGAAAATGGCTAGACACAGTAATATTCACCAGAGCCAAAGGGAGTGATGTGTATTGTGGATGTTCTATCAGTCAATAATATCCTCCCTGCTTGATGTGTCAAAAGAAGACAAAGGCTTGGCTTTCCCTGGGGTTTCTCACGTGGCAGAGGGAAATGCCTGGCAGTTTTACATGGACTTAGTTATTCAGCAGTGGAAGCTGTGATCATGAGCTGGCTTCATCTGGTTTCAATCACTCACTTCTCTCTCACACTCTCTTTGCTGAATGTTCCTATGTTCATGGAATATTTTTCTAACTGTGTTCCTTTGGCATTACCTTTCCAGCCTGCAGCAGCAGGATTGCAGGAATAAAAGAAGTGCCTTCATCAAAGCAGCTGTTGGAATCAATAAGTTGTTATCAACATTATAGTAGCTTTTTTGGCTGCCCTGGCAGCAAACTTGTTCTACTTTTCTTGCAGGGAAGTGCATCTTAACCTTTCCCAGCTCTAGCCTCAGTGAAATTTAAAACAATCTGATCAGTATCTTTAGAATCCTTAGCCAGCTAATATGATTCTATCTTGCTGATGTGAAGTTAAAGGGTGTTTGAACAAAGAATGGAGTAGTGTTCTTTCATGATATCACATTATAACTTTGCTTTGGGGAAGATTTTTTTAAGCAAATAACAGTTACGATGGAAAATAACCTCTCCTTTATCCGGTTATACTTCTGTCACCAAGAATTTAAGCAAATCTGTTCTTCATCCCATCCAGATAAAGTCACAACCAGATTTCAGAATTACAGCATGTGTCAGTAATCAAACAATATAGAGACCAGGGGGCTGGTTTAACTTTAGCAGTTTTGTGCTGGGATTATTAAAATGCATGGTGATGTGTTTCACGAACGAGAACATTAAAGCTCCTTCTTTTATGTGAAGGAAGCAATGGCACATATGAGAACACTGTAACCAAAAACTGCATTTTAAATAGAAACATTTCCAATATAAAGGCAGTTTAATCTGTATGTGTCTGCTGTGCGGTCCCTTCCTGGCTCCAGAAAATAAATGTGCTAAGGGGGTCATTTTTAACTTAGAAGAGCAAGATGATGTTGATGTCTTCTGGAAGATCCAAAATGAAACCCATGCTTATTTCAAGAAAATTAAACGAGAACTTGAGTATGCAAGTATGTGTACATCTGTTCCTTTAGGTGAGGGTAGCTTCTATTCCTTGGAAGAAATGACATTCAAGAGCTGTTCCATGTGGACTGATCACTGGAGAGAGCCAAAGATTTCCATCACGCTAATGGGGTTCTGCCAGCAAGATTCAAGGGACTTCTATTTGAATGGGTAATTTTCCGGGATGGACCACTTTATTGAGGAGGCTAAGAGCCTGAGGGAACAACAGCAAAATTATTCCTCTGCCTATCTCAGTGGTTTTAACAAAAGTTTTTTTGCTCTGGGTGGATTGTTTAGAGCAGCTTTACAAGTATCTTTCATTACTTATGCCAGCCACGGTGCAGAATATTTTATCTTTAAGGTGTAAGCACCTCAGACTACTTGTATTTTTTGGTGATACTTGGCCAAAAGGAATTATACATATGAATGAACAAAATTCTAGCAAATTTGATTATTGCAAGCTAGATCAACAAAGACATTAGTCTTCAGAGGAACTGAATGCTGCAGAATTAAGAATTTTCAGATAAGAACACCCTCATGGGTATCTACTTGTTCAGATCTCATCATCAGTATTGCAAAGGATATAGCTAGAATAATTTTCTGTTGAGAGGCAAAATCACAGCTTTTGTTCCAGGCCCTTAAATAGAAAGGCCCCTAATGCTAAGTTAGAAAAAACAAAACAAAAAAAAATACGGTGGAAGACAGTGGGAATAAATTGAATTGGAAACTGTGATGGGAGTTAAAACTAGTATCAGCTGCAAGTGCTGGCATGCAACTGCACCCAAATAACGTCTGATGAAGGTGTCTTCCTGACATCAAACAACTGTTCTCTCTCACAGAGGGCAGGAGCATGTGGAGATCAGTGTCAGGTGGAATAAAACAGAACACCTTTTTTTCCTTAAAACAGGTGGCAAAAGCATCACGCAGAGTTTGCTGAGCATGGGCCAAGAGCTGACTTTGTTCCATGGAACAGATATGTCAGCTTACTGAGGTTTTGTTGAAAAGACCTGTACAAACACTTGCACCAGCTGGAGTGTGTCATTGCTAGGGAGTTACTTTGGGTGATTAGCATCCTTTTGTATCCCTAGCAGTGAGCAACAGCTATTTTGCAAACCGCACCAACATTGTTTCTTCTTTTGGTCCTTACTGTCTTGCTTCCACACTACCTGTTGTGCTAGCAAATATTTGGCAATGTCTCACAGTTCTTGTGTGTGAGTCAGCTGAACATGTGTATGATTCTTTCTGCTTCAGGCTGTCAGTTTTCTGTGAGCAGGCTAGAATTTACAGTAAATATGCTGTTTGGCCTGTAACCTGGGGGAGCCAGCTATTCTAATTAGGAAACGTCATCAATGCAAAAGACAAGGTTTTGGAATGGTTTATAGTTAAAATTTAAGAATCATGGATCACATTAAAGAGAAGAAATGAGGCATACTGTGTATTTATGTGATACATAAGATGCACAGGAGCGAAGTTCTGTCTGCAGTACATTGCAGTCAGCTGGACTATGGTGCAGGTCAGAGCTCAACAGCCTCTCCAGTCCACAGCACCTTGATGTGGAGTGCCTGTAGCTCTGTGGGGTTACCAGTGTTTCCATGGGAGCCCAGACTGTGTGCAAATACTGATCTTTTGTGAAAGACAGTTTTAGGAGTCCTTTAGTAAGAATACTTTGAGACATTGTCTGCTCATTGTGTGAACAATAAGAACAACAAGAGCAGATCTAGAATAGGTTTACCATGCCCACTCCCCACTGCCTGTGGGAGTTTGCACGGTGAGGCAGTGTAAACCCAAATTATCTCTGGAGGATCTTCTTTAAGTCAGAAAGAATAGTGTGTCTTTATGTTCCTTTCTCCCTTTTTTTCTGTCTAGAAACATTTCATACAGAATGTTCCTTATGTGATGTAGGCAAAGCTGAACTTCTTGTGTACGATGCTAGCTGCTCCAAATGCCCTGCCAGTCTGATCTCTGTGCTACTTAGACCAATAAAGTCAGCCACTTTGATCCAGTAGAGATGCAGTTTTCTCCTCACAACATTTTAAAGCTGCTTATGATTCCTGGGTCTAAACAAAAAAGCTTTGGTTTTGGTGGGAATTTCTCTCACACACTGCTTACTAGTCAAATATAAGAGGGTGTTTGTTCACTTGGATAACTTTGATAGCAGTTAAGTGTCAGCAGTAATCTGTCAGTGTTAAAAGGTATCATTCCTCCTTTTTACTTGAGTTCATGAATATCAGCTCAAGATCATATTCACTAGGGGCTTTTTTAGGCTATAAGGGAATAGAAACCTTGTAAAATGCATCTAAGATTGCAGGGTTAATTTCTAACCTGCTGTAGAATAAAGCAGTATAAAATCAATTTGGCCCAAACCTGCTTAAGTGGGTAATTAAGGTCACAATCAACCAAAATGGTTTCTGAAACCATTGCAGCTATAGATCATTACACTTCTCTTCCAGCACAATGCAAGAAGACAGGCCCCAGCTAAAGCTTTCATCTGGCCATCAATCATCATTACACTGTAAACTGCCAGGGTGAGAGAGGGCAAAGCTTTGAATTCAGAGCTGATGGAAGTTCTATGACCTGGGGACTTTCTTAAGTTAAAGGCTAATTAACCATAAAAGAGTCAAAGGTCTGCAAGTCTAACACATTAAACGATGTGCCTGCCTCCTTAGGTTCTATTGTATCAGCAAATGTTAATTCCGTTAAGTGTGAACACATCTAAGGCAATCATTGCCTTCTCCCACCCCTCCTTCTGCCTCCTTAATTTTATATCTTGGGATTTTATCCATCTATGGGAAGTTAGGTGGAGCTTGGGAAATGTGCTTCTGCCGGAGAAAGTTCTGAGCAATGCAGGCTACATCTGGAAGAGGAATTCCTGACATTCTTCTTTTGGAATCAGCTTGACCAAGTTAATCACATTAGCTTCAGAGAGTATATTTAGTTATCGTAGTCCAGAATAAACAAGCTCATAGTCTAAACAAGTGTGTTTGAGATTTCATAGACTGTCTGAGGCAGCTGTAAAACCACATGAATCTATATAATAGATCTATGGATAGCAGCGCAAAATGGTAACAGAGAGGTGCAGATAAAAACTGAAATTTAAAGGTAGCAGTAGAATGATATGGAACAATGAAAATAGCAGTGGTTAGACAGATCTACATTTTGGAGAGTTTGAATGTTTTCTAAATTTTGGGGTTTTTTCTTTAACTAAATCTTTTAGCCAGAGAGGGATAAAAGGGTTATCACCTGCTTTTGGGGCCTCATTCACGTTGAATTCAGAATTTATTCATGAATGCTCAGGAAATGTTTAATCAGATGAAACATGGTATCAAACAATATAATAAAACTCAGGAGATGTGTATTTGCCATTGTTATAATTGTGTTGCCCAAGTACCCACATGCCCCTGCCCCTTCATTCTAGTGCTTCACATACATTGCAGCAGTTTATGGAGCCACTCTGCAGACCAGAACTAAAATAGGGTTAAAAGTTTTCAATTTCATCCAACACATTTCTGTGATGGAATTGGTAATGCTGCAGGGAAAGAAAAAGAGCAGGTGCAGGGGAGGGCAGGAACTTCTTAGGTCAGCTTTGGCACCAGAGAAAGCGTTTATCTGAGAATATCCTGAGTCTCTCATTGATTTGCCATTAGCGTTTAGCAAGTTCAAGTTCCTGAGGTTGCAGTTCCATTTTACAAATCCTTTCACAGCTGAGTGTAAGGGGTTCCTGTTCCTGTCCCTGCCAAGCCTGCCTACATCCGTCAGCTGCTTGTTCTTGCCACCTGCTAGACACCACAGCCCTTTGGTCATACCAGTGAAATTGTCTGTATAAGTGTGATCTAAACAGATATAAGAAATGACCTGTTTAAAAGAGCACAAAATGGAAAATCTACAATCTTTCCCCCCCAGAATGGGATAAAAGAACCTCCTATCATTCCAGGTATATTTGCTTTGCTAGATTTTTCCCTTTTGAAAGTGAGAGAGAAAAATATTTCATGACTGTTATGTAACACGGGATCTTCACAATATGCAAGTACAAGGTCCTTCACTGTCCTCTGCTTTGATCACTTTAGGGTATTTCAGCCTGTAAAACCAGTTTTGTGATTCATACAGTGAATTTAAGAGTATTCTAAACAGCTACCTTTAGATGAGGGTGAGTATATTATAGGTGAAGCACATAGTTTGGCCCACAATGCTGACTTTTTAAATTGCAGCATAGTGAGTACATGCGTTATCATAAATTTCAGCAGTATGCAATCTGACTACTACAGCAGAATTCAGACTACATTACTAGTGAGACTGTAGTGATGAGGACATAATGATACAACAGGCGCAGTTTGCACAGAGAAATAATATCTTTGATTAGGTTCATAGAGTTAAGAAAATGGACAAGTTCAGCATTCAATTTTATTTATCAAGGCTGTATACCAGACATCATGCTATGTTATGACACAGCAATCTCACAAAGTAAGTGTAAAGGGTATTAGCACTCGGTTTGAGGTTTTGTTAGAAAGATCCTTCCTGTGATAGGAAAAAATATTGATGTGTTAAGAGGCCAGAGTTTTATGGGTTTTAGGCTGCTACTGATGTTGTTTCTGGAGGAGACCTAAAATTATATCCTGACTGTTTAGTGTCAATTAAAGATGCCTTAATGTTGTAGAATAAAATAAAGTGAAAGTGCCCCAGGGCAGCTTGGCTCGACATTCCCCCTGCAGACGTCCTCTGGTCCGCAGGCTGAGAACGGAGCAAGCTCCCTCTGGGGGAGCGCCGGCGGAGGTGAAGGAAGGAGAGGGGCTCTTGGCATGGGGTTCCAAGGCTTTAATAGGGTCCCACGACCCGAAAACAACAGAAGGCAACCGAACAGAACAGAAGACCCGTGGCCGAAGAGCACATAAAATGGGGAGGTACATTGCTTATATAAGGGGGAGGATCTGTCGGTGGGGTGATGGGGCATAAACCAATGAGGGAACAACAGGGAGGGACAAAGGAACAGGGGACCAATAGGGATTGGTGAAGGGATTTTATCCCATCAATGCAGGACCTAAAACGGATGTCACCCTAGCTGGGGGAAAATTCCTGCTTAGATGTTGGTGGTGTGGTTTTTCTTGTTCTATTTTCTCTTCTTCTTTTATTTTCTCCTTTGCCACACCACCACACCTTAATGCCATTTTCAGGAATGTTAGTACTGGGATTTTGCTTCCGTTCCACAGTGCTTACCACACTGTATCTTTGGTCAAAAGAATTATTCCTTTTTTTCTATCTCCTGAAGCGAATGTATTATCCATATCTTTCTGATGGGATTGTTGATCTATTTGGTACGTGTGTTGATCTATTTGTATGAGTGTTCTCATACAGCATACTTGGCTTTCTCCAAAGCTTTTGACTTCGTACTGATAGGCTTTGGCTGCATTTCAGGGAAGGCATTTTTGTAATGTCCCATCACCTGCTCCAATCCAGTACTAATCTTATGGTGATCAAAAGAGAGCACCCACTACAGTGCATGGAAGTTCCCTCCCCAGTCATTTATCTTTGCTTCCACAAGACACAGAAGGAGACTGGGACTGAAGGGCCCTTTTGCACCAGTCGGTATTGTTTGAATTAAAAGGCTGTATTAAAAGTTGTATCACCAATAAATCTCATTTCTTTGTTAGGACATTCTGGGAGGGATCTCCAGAGACTGCCTTTTGTTCCAATATAATTTCTTATTTTCTTCAGCAAATGAAATAATAAAATAGAGTTTTTGAATGATATTTTTGTAATAAAGATTAATGAAATAGTAAATAAAGAAGAAAGCAAGATTCTATCATGGAGTGACTGTAATCATCTGAGCATGTTGTCTTCCAACAAACAGAGTTTTAAGACTGCTGACTAAGATGGTAAGGTATTCCCACATGCTGTGAGACTCTGTCTTGGAAATTCAGCGGAGTGAGATGTTGTTATAAATAACCATCCCAGCAAGAGCTCTTAGTGCCCCTATTTCCAAGAAGAACATGTAAGAAAGGCATTATTGGGAGACAAGCTTAGATGTGGGGTTTGAGAGTTGCAATGCTCAGACATGTAAGATATTTATGCTCAGACATGTAAGGAAAAATGCCATTACCTATTCCTGTTTGTATTTAGATGCCCTAAGTAATATGAAATCTCCGATTAGATTATCCAATAGCTTCTTAAGGACTCATGTCCAGTGAAACCTGTGAAACAGCTGCTGCTTCCCCTTCACTTCACCATTTATATATGCAATATTGGATAGCTGCATTTTAACTCTAGCATGATGGCACTGTGACCCAACTGGCTTCAGAAGAGCCACACTGGTGTCAGCCTGAAGTAATGCAGTTGTAGTTGCAGTTTGTACGGAATTTTTGGGATACCTCAGGATAAAAGGTGCTGTACAAATGTAGGTCACTTTTATTAAATGCCTTGCAAATAGTTTATTATGCCTTTAGTATCAGAACAGCCATACCACATCAATAATCCCTTCACATGTGTTTATTTTATTTTAGAGTTTGCCACAGTTCACTATAAATGGCTTAGATATATTCAGTAATTCGGTTATAATGAAATGTGCAAGCCTTCAATAAACGTATGTGTTACAACTGGCCTCTGATGTAAATGCTTTGCCAATTATATGTACATTAGTGATGACTGTAGCAGGCTTGTAAATACTCTTTGTAATTCTTTGGCCTCTATTCTCCTATCCCTTTCATAAGTTTTATAGTGGTGTGTAAATCTAGATTCACAGATTTTAAGGCCAGGAGGGACCATTAGGTCATCTGACCTATCAGTGTAACAGGCCAGACAATCTCATCTGATTGCTTGAGCAGAGTCTGACAACCTTTTTGTTTGACTAAAGCATAGCTTCCACTCTGCATGTCTGCATGAAGACCTTGAGACATTAAAAATTAATTAGTGGCCTCAGAGTTCTACTCCAGTTGTTAACCATCCTCACAGTGTGTATTGGCTTCTTCCCCTACAGTATCCTACATTACATCTTTGAACAGAGCTGAAGATCCAGTGAGGAGAGCATCACCTTAGTTTTGAGCCTCAGCTGAGATAGTTTCAGTCTCTAACCTATGTTAAGTTTTGGGGGGAAAATAAGCTTGAATTAATTCTTGCTAACCCTTTTTTCAACAGACCTCCAGATGTTCTTTCCATTTTCTTTCCCATAATGGATAAATTCTTTTCAGAGAAGCTGTGTGAGAGCCATATGCCATTTCAAATTCATTTTCAGCCTTTGAGTACATTACTGAAAAAACTCCTCTCAGAATTTTAAGCCTTATACATCCAGAAAAGACGCCAGATTTTCAAGGGCTAGGCACCTCTTTAGGTGTATAGATGAAATCAATACAGATTTGAAGAATCTGAGTGTGCATAAAGGCTGGTAAATAGAAGCCGAAGAGCTTGAAAAACCTTCTCACTTTGTGTGGATCTATCTTTTGGAAAATACAGCTGCATTCTGATTTATGTGGTGCTTAGCAATTCTTTGTACTCACTAGGTACTAGACTCACTAGAAGGTTGTAAATGTGCCCCTTTCCACCCACCACCATACAGGTTTCTCACAATCATGATCATTTCTTTGGACACCTCACCTGATTGCTGGCACAAGTCTTTTTATTCTTCTGGGGTCTATTCACTACTGCCAGAAAGCCTACAGTTTTCGGACAGTATGGTTTTGTTATCTGCCAGATTCACAGATGCTCTCATTATATGGGGTGGAGGAGGAAGAAGATGGGGAGTCTGGATCTAAATGTGGTTTCATGTTTTGGGAAATCTTATTTTATTCAGATTGATTTTGCAGTCTGAGGAAAAGTAGAACTACAGCCTATATGTGAGAGGCAGGCAGAGGAACAAGTGACAGGTAGAAGGTGTTCAGCTGGTAGATGATTCCTTGGAGTTTTGTGCCAGAGCAATGCACAGTATTGGGGAATTGCGATCTGATAATTTAAGCAGAAACTGGACATGACTGAGAACCCGTAATTATTATATTAATGAAAACAAAAAGGCAGGAGAGGTCTCTATTTTCTTGACAGATAGGGATATGCTGATCAGACCTGTATCTACAGGAAAACATTGAAATCTCTCTAGAATAAAAATACAAAATTGAGACAATGTGCATTTTTGATTGCTCTATTAGCACGAAATAAAAATGCACCTAAACTTTAGTGCTTTTATTATTACACTTAGGAACGTTTACTCACTGAAGGTAAAGTGCTTTGAGAAGGAAAACATACTTCCTCACAGGGGTTGCTTCCCATATTTGGAGTCTGACTGTTTAAATTGTAGCTGAGCAGAAATATTTTGATTCTGTGGGGCACCAGCAGCTCAGCAACAGTGCTGCCTTTCACATCCAGTTCTTAAGCGTAACAGATCATTTAGACCCTGGGTTGGCTAGGCTCACATAAACCAGGTTTACAAAGAGTTATAAAAGCTTGGCTTTCCTCCTTCCTTCTCCCCCACATTCCAGTTTTTCCCCTTATAATTTTACCACAAGGCAATGCAGTCAAGCTTTTCTTGGATCATATGAATGTAGATCAATAAATATCAGTTGCAGAATGGGAATCTACACTCAGGCATGTGCTAGAAGGATGAAATAGTTATGTTAGTTTAAAGGAACTTCAAAGTTTGTTTTGTTTTATATTTTCAGGGCACAATGCCTATGTTATATAGGTACCAAGCTGAAGTTGGGGAGGAAGAGGAAAGTTCTTTCTAAAAAAAGCAGCAATGCTGGAATGTGCTGTGGAGACTCAGATTGTTTTTCAGCTCTAGAGGCATGTATGGTAAGCAAAATGATGTTATCTCTGTCTGGATAAGGGTACTACACATTATGGAATAATCTGCATTTCAGCTGTGATCACACAGTTGTTGTCTATAGATAGATGCAAAGCATCTTATGGGAACAAGATGTTTGGTTCAACAACAGACTGTCAAAATCATTAAAGCAATTTTTTTTCTGCCAGTGCTTAGACTATGAGTCAGCCTCCACCAGAGACCTTGTCCTCTCCTCCCCTCATATCCCTCTGGCAAGAGGTAAATGACTTTGTTAGCTCTGAAGTGAGATTCAGAGTGATACTGAACCATTTGCAGAACAATACTGAAAAGTTAAGCATTGTTTAGCAGAAGTTGTATGGGACCAAATGGTGCCAACATTTATGCCAGCCCTGAGTCATTTTCATCTACCTACCTTATCTCAAACACAGGAACTAGGTCAGTGAGTTTTAGATCAAGAGTGTGCTCTGTGAAGTGTGTGGAGCAACTCAGATAAAGTCATGCTTCTGTCACGTAACTGAGCATCACTGTATTCCAGGATAGAATTCCTAAAGACTTACACTTTCTCAACAATGCGTTTGGGTATATGCATGGAAGTTCCTGTGAAAGGCCAGCATAGTTACTTGTCCTTTTGACTGTATAATGATGGAGGAATTGCCACAAAGAGAGCAAAGGCAGAGGGGACAGGGCATTGCACCTTTGCAATTACAGTTAACTCCTATGAAGATAGAGTCTTTCTGATTATAACTAGTGCAAAAGGTTGGACTGGCATTGTATAGAAGTATGCTGCATCAGCAGTGATGGTGGCAGCCTCTGAAGCTTGGCAAATAGAGAAAATCAAGCATGTGACTTGGGATGAGCTGTTGTAAAGGCAATTGTTTCCTGTATGAACAAGTGTTAATTTTACAATGTCTTGCTTTGAAAGAAACAAGGTGCAAGATTTAGCAGATAAGAATCATGACAATGAGATTTTACTTAGCCATCTCCTGCTGGCCTGTTGCAGGAGTCTAAGCAATCACCTTCCTTCTTTGTGCTGCCATGCCTTAATTTAGAAGCTGAGAAATACAAACGCCCAGGGTGTTGTTTTTAATTATTTTAAAGTTAGAAGCAATTATTATATTTATCTTGCCCAACTTCCTACATAAAGCAACCATAGAATTCCAGCTACAAATTATCACTCTCTTACGAAGTATTGTGCAATCGCTGGCCAGCTGCAGCTGTATTCATGATTAAGTGAGTGGGCTGCACACTGATACAGCTTCTTTTCATTCACATGGCAAGGGGCAACACACCATGTATGCTTGGACAGAAAGGGATGAGTAGTTTATTTTAGATTTCCTGATTTATGTCTCCCACAACGTATGACACACAAAAGTAATTGTATGACTTTTCATACAGAAAGCAACATCTCTTTTATCAGGAATAAACTCTTCATGAAAAGGCTCTTTTCATTAATTAACAAGCTTTAGTCATATAAAAATGTCATAAAAAAGTATTTTCTCATTTATTAGGTTCACTGTGAGTAAAAGTACTTTTGCTTCAACTTAAATAATACATACACAGTCATGTAAGATTTATATTTATATGCAGACGTTCGTGGCTTTCTATGTGCACAATCATATATATCTGTATCAGAGTACCGGATTAAGTCAATCAGAGATAGTGTCTCTTGGTCTGTCTCACACACACACACACATTTTCAAAACCTGAAAATCTGGCACTGCACTGTAAAACTCAGTAAGACAGACCTCAACCTAATCAAGGCCAAATTAGCTCTTTAGAGCCCAGCCCTGCTGATTTGCATGAGGCCCTCCACATACAGATACCAGAATGTGTATGTGTAAATGAACACTTAGAGTTAACTCTGTGCAACCAGAGTAGGTGCTTTCAATAAAGTTGCTGATTCTGTCACAGTAATAGTGACCCTTAGTATATTAATATCAGGTTCCCCACATTCTGTGACACAGTACCTTGATGAAGCAGAACTGAGAAATCTGGCTTTCAGCTCCATAGACACATGGCAATCTGTTGTTAATAGATAAGTTAATATCTAGATGTTGCTAAATCTCATGTGGGGGTACCTTGCTTTTTGATTAAGTCCAAAAGATGCCTTTGATTTGAAAAGCTTCCAACTGAGCATAGTTTACAAAGGATTTTAAGCATTTTTGTTCTTCTGATATGTGAAAACATGAGAGCTTGAATAAAGGATTTCAGAAGAAAGGGCTGCTTAAATTAATTTCAAAATCAGATTAGGATCCAACTCCTTTTTTCCTCTTTATGTTCTGCTTATGCAACAGAGCAGGGACGCAGACCTTATTACTGTTTCCAAATCGTGTGGGGAGTGCTCATCATGTATAGGCCCAGTGCAAACCCTTCTGCACCTCATTTCTGTGGTCCCCACTGCAGAGAATGTAGCAACAGTGAGGAGACTCAGACCCAGCACAGAGGAGTCTGAGCAACAGAAGTTTGCTGGAGACCAGCAAATGCATGTCCTAGCAGCTAGTAGGCTGATTTGTACTGAGTTTGGTTCAAACACAGGTTGTGAGGTTGCAGCTACACCCAGTCAGAAGCATCAAATTTGTTTATAAATCAAGGATCTCAAAGCATTTTTCAAATGTTAGTCAGTTAAGCATTGAACCATGTGCCATACTTACCTGTAATGTAAGTAAATATCAATAGATGTATTTTACAAATGGGCAGATTTTAATTGCCTGAAACTACTTTGGAAACCTAGAATCAAGCACTGTCAGAGCTGAGGGGAGACCTTGGGATTTGTGACAATATGATGCAGGTACTGGCTGTTTTACATCTTTCCCAGAATCCAATAGCAGCAATATGACATGTGCTACGTCAGCCTCTGAGCCAGCCTCTGAGTAATTCCTCTGTTTTTCTCTAGCTGCATCTGTGAAAAGCATATGCTTGTTCTCTCCATCAGATAAAAATAACAGAATGGCATTAGAGTATTCTACTCCTCATCTCTGTCAGGCAATATAGTACTTGGTAAAAGACATGGAAAAAAATAAAAAGGACACCATGAACAAGAAAAGCATGCTCAAGTCTGACTGCATAAGTCCCGGAATACAAGGGAATTTGTGCAAAGCACGGTCTTTTATACAAGTTAGCAACTGGAAGAGGCACTGTAGAGAGATTTGCAAGCAGCAGTTCTGACTCTGGGCAAAACAGTAGTTGCTTTGACTTGTTCACATCTGACTTGAGATACAGTGGTAAGGATAATCTGTGCAATTTCTGTACTGAGATGTACAAAATGCTCAGGAACTTCTACCAGCTGAGATCAATGTAAGTAATCGGAGTAAAGATAATTTGAGAGAGCACAGACATGTCAAAGGTTGAAAACTCACGTTTTTGCCCTTTGTATTCCTGCACTGTTGTTACTGACAGAACAGTAGCTGCTGCAGTTAAAAGCTCAGATGGCAGTAGCACAGATTGAGTGTCCTCCATGTCTTCAGAAGGCAATCTTTAGAAACATCAGTACCCTGTATCAGACTTCCCAGGAATTTTGTTGCAAGAAATATGTCTATTTATACAAGCACACACTTGCAATCCCTGAAGACATTTTGCCTAATAAAGTCCTCATTAATTATAAATTGACCTAGTTCCATTGACCAATTTATAGCATGTAAGGCT
Source organism: Pachycephala philippinensis (assembly GCA_013397055.1). NCBI lineage: Eukaryota > Metazoa > Chordata > Aves > Passeriformes > Pachycephala > Pachycephala philippinensis. The sequence goes on along the minus strand of VWZT01004306.1, from coordinate 1,121,883 downwards.
ATGTTAGTTAAATTAAGATCTTTAAACTAAGATAATTTAAATTAAGATAAAAATTAAGATTGATAGAAAGGAAAACTTGATCCACCTGATCAAAATATGCCATTTCCAACAGTTTAGTGAATCAGAGGTTTGGGAATTGCTGTGGACATCCCTAAGCAAAATGCCTGGCTTGTGATATGAGTCTATGGATTTAAAGTTGCTGGTTTATATTTAGTGAAACACGACAATTTGGCAAGTGCATTTGTCAGGAAACATAACACAAACAGAGACTTGGGTATTATTTACTCAGAATTTTCAATGAATATTCTTTCAGCAGCGTGCATTTCAGAGGTAAAATATACGATCAGCAATTTCAGAAACAGGGATATAGCCATATTTTTGTGTTTTAATTCACTGAGTAGCACTTTCTGAGTCAGTTCTGCTGCATGTACTGCCATGAATTAAAACCAACAGATGTTAAGAATGTTGAGTATGAAAACTGGACATGGGTAAGCTGGGACCCAGAAACAGAGAAATGACTTAATTTGAACGACATGTCAGTTCACTGGCTGGCATCACAACAGTTCAGTGATGAAACTGTTGGAATACTGTGGCTTTCTCTTTTCATCTTTTAATATGTCTGTATTTCTATGCCAATGTCATGCTATATTACAATAGCACTGTAGGAGTCACGGTTAAAACTCAGCTCCTAGTGATAAGAAGTATTTTAGGAAAAGAAACTCATAAAAGCAGTCAATGCTCTGCAGAGCTTACTGTCTATAACTCCAGTTGTACAGCCTGTGGTAACCTCCAACACTCTACTGACATCACTGGGAAAATTAAAAGCGTGCTAGTTCTTATTGCAGTCCATCTTACCTAACCTCTTATGTAAGTAAAATAGAGGGGCCATGTATTTTGCTGAGTAGAGACAGCAGGCTGAATTGGGACCCCAGAGATGGTTACATGGATCACTTGTTCAGGATTGTACCAAGCCCTTTTCCTACCCCATCATGATCAAGTAACTTTCTTGTGGCAACCACAGTAATTCCCTGCAGGGGGGAGGGATATTAAGAAAGTATGTTTTGAGTCTCTTAATGTAATTTAGCAGCAGGAAACTAGGAAGGAGTGCCAGAACCATGTGAATAGCGAGTTCTTTGTGCAGCACTTGCAAATGCTCCACCTAGGCCACAGCAGGGCAATTGCTGCTTCGTATGAATTTATTACCAAGAAGTGTTTGTCTACAAGTACGTTCCACACCTGATTTAAGGCTTTTCATTTACATGTGACTTATGTAATAGTAAATTTACAGTTTAAATGTGGTTAATGAAAATTAGTATTTTATTCACTGGAAACAATTTCATGCCAAAAATGTTTCTCCCCCCAAGGCCAAGTAAATCTGTTAGGTGACAGTGTTGTCAACACCTCTTAGCACTGAATGTAGTACATAGCACTTTTTTGCACCTGAATACTGTGGAAGAGTCCTTGTTGTAGTTCTGCGGTAATCCAGCCATGAAAACATTTCACTGTAATAAATATTCACTTAGGCCAAGTCAGTAAGGATTAAAAATAACTACTTAAGCATAGCGAAGAGATGGTATCTGGATTGAAGATCTTGTGTTAAGGGAATGATCTAGACTGATGATATCCAAAGGCACAGAGAGCAAAAATTACCTGTATCAGGTCATTCTCATTCTCAATCAAACTCATTCAGTGAGTTTCATTCCATAGTGAGAGTAACTCAGCCATTTAATCATGTTGTTTCCTGCCTCTGTCATATTGCTTGCATGTATATATTAACAATATTCAGTTACAGAAAATTAATGAAGTAGTTTAGGTTGCAAATACCAAATGATGCATGGTTAAGAAAAAACCCACCACCAAAACAACAACAAAACCCCCAATCCTCATTTATGTACTTAAAAAACAGTTAAAAATATCAAGATAAATTTATCTGTTGCCCTCAAATAACAGCCATCAGGGATGAATTTGGCTCCCTTTTATTCAATTTGTCCTCAATTTGCTAAGCTCATTACTTTTCTCTTGTTTTACTCTCTGTTAACTGAGAAACAGCAGCCTCTTTGCAATAAGCATTAGAAGCAGGAAATCTCAGGGTATGTTTCTAATTGCCAGAGTTTCTTTCCCTCTTTCTGCTGTTCCTGTTCTTAAGGAAGCACAAGGGGGTTCATGAGGTGCCACTAGGGAAACAGAAAAGAGTATCAAGGTCAGGGTGAAAACCACACAAGAAGCAGGAAGAGATGCTTGCAGTTAGGTTCATGACCTTTGTATTTTTTTTCTGATTGTCCAGGAGAGGGAGGAAGGGGGTTAGAGAAGGAGAGATAGGAAGTTAACATTAGAGCAGATGTGTGCATAACCCCTCTTGGAAAACATCAGAGAGTTAGGAAGCTAATGCTGAAGCTGCTAAAAATTGTAGGGTTCTTGCTGCTGAACATCTGGGAAAAACAGATGTATGTCTGGTCTTTGTTCCCAAACAGCTAAGGTGGTTCCAACAGGTAGATGTCAAAGCCCAGGTTTCAGAAGGAGAACTGAACAATAGAAAGTAATTGAAATATGTTTGGTTATTAAAAAAGAAAAATAAAAAAATAAATCAAAACAATACACTTTATAGTTGGAAAACCAAAGTTCTTACCAAATATAGTAATTTAAGATGTTCATAAAATCTGGCCTTAATGAGTCTTGAAATTCTCATTAAGATAAAATCATAGATTCATTTAGGTAGGAAAAGACCTTTAAGACAGTTCTCTTTGTGTTCTGACTTGGATGTAGTAATGTATATATTTTGCTCCACAAATACACAAATGGAAAACTGTGACCATGTCAGTGCTTGCTGAGGTCTCAAACATTTCAGTTTAGGCACATTCCCGAAGAACATAGAATCCTTCTTTCCAGTGCCTCGGGGAACAGTTTTAGTGCATCACCACAAACTGAGATGGTAAAAATCTGATACAAAAATCAAGCACAGTCTTTGCCTCTTTCATTACATATGGAACTGCATAGCATTTTTTAATACTCTTAAGACAAGACTATAAAAATCAGTGACTCTGAGGCAGTGGGTGATGGATCACTGCAACCAACAGATGCCTGTAGAATGAATATAAAACTTCTGATGGTTTTCTGTGAGGTTGGAAAGAATGAGGAGTCTTTTTGAGTGGTGCACCAGGTAATAAAAGTTGCTACACTAGGTGTGTAGGTGATCTTCTCCACCTCCATATTAACACTGCCCATTATGTGGTCACCTAAATTATACTCTGAGCCACACTTCCTGTTATAGTAAAAAATGGGAAGAAACTACAAAGCAGACTTCAGCCAAGTATAAAACTAACACTGGGAACTGCAGCAACTTAATTTTTCCAGCCGCAATCAGCAGAAGAGGAGTGTGTAAAATGATGAGTGGAAAGAATAGTTAAAATATTGGTGTTCTGACTGTGAGTACCTGTTCATCTACCAGCTTATTCTATATGCAATGAAGATACTCCAGAACTCAGATGGCTTTCAAGACTATGTGGGATATTCTCTGGTGTTTTGCACAAACAAAAGTGTTTAAAGTCCGTTTCCAAGACTTTTAACTTTGTAATATCCAAGACAGTGACTCTTCCATGGGTCGGGAAGCTTGCAATTGTCATCTATTGATAGAAGAAATAGAGTTCATGGGAATTCCAGATTATGTCTGGATGGGATGCTGTCAGCATCAGTGGGGAGTCAGACAATTAGCCCATGCTTCATTTGCCTTTTTTCTATGTGACATTGAAGGGATATTAGTGAAAATCAATTCAATTTCTTGTATACCAATGATAAGGCATTATTGTCTCTACTGGATGATTAGAAGCCATGAGAATACCATCAAATGTGCCTGCGATTAATAGTTACCAAGACTTTTTGAAACTTGGTGTGATTAGTTGCTGAAAAAAGGAAGAATTGTTTTATTGAAGGGAAATAAAATAAAATGCAGGAAAAACCCAATGAGTTTTATTTTCCTAAGCACTCTTGAGGGTAAGGATTCTGTTTGAGATATTGCTGAGCTTTCTGAGGGGAGCTAGTGCCATGACACCTTTTCTAAACCAAGCAGATGATGTTCAGGGGTTTCTTTTTGACATCAGAGAAGCCAGAAGACTGGCTGGTGGATTTCTGAGAGCTCCCCATTCAGTCAACAATACAATAATTGCTGCATCTGGACTTTCAGAACATGAAGCCCTTCCAAAAATAGGAGTTTGCCTGAATTCTGGGCTTTACCGGATCTGAACATCAAAACATGATCTGCAGTCAGAGAGGGATGGACAATTGTAGTATATCATCATATTATATTCTCATCTAGAGAAGGGCCAAGACTAAATCAATTGCTTTCTCTTACTTACTCTGTGAGAACTTCCTTAAGATCTGCAGATACTGATGATCCATTATGGCTTCCTTCGCAAATTTATTCTTTGTCCATTTTCCAGCTTCCAACAATGTTCTTTGTTTATGCAGCTGCCTTAGTGCTTCCATTTTCTGCACACTTTTGAATATTTAAATTTTGTTCCAGTGCAAACATAAATTAATTTTTGAAATACTATAATTCATCCCAAAATGGGATATTTTCTTCTCCTCACTAAAGGTCTGTTTTTATGATTCCTGTTCTAAACTGCTGCCTTCAACTTGCATTCAAAAATCCCATCAATGTTAATACAGATTCAGAGAAAATAAGTCTGCTAAAAAATTAGTAACTGTATTTTTTGGTTGAGAGTGTCTTAATTAATTTTTATTGATAAAAGACCAATGTCTGTAAACAAAGATAAGTTACCTATGAGCACCTGCATAAATCTAATTAGTCTTGAGCTGAAGACACAAGGATTGGGATAAACACCTGTTTGTTTCTTTTAACTGTAGCCTGAAAATGATAATATTCTTATCTCTTCTAGAAATCCCTGTTAACAGTCAAGGGAACATGTTCAAATACTTGGGAGCCATGTCTACAGCTGGAAAACTTTCAGACATTGCCATTTTTACTAATGGTGCCTGAGCCTAGCAAAGATAGCAATAAAAAGGTTCCCAGAAGCCTTCATCTACTTGTAAACATTGCCAGGAAGTGTTCCTCAGCACCAGAACTGTTCTCTGTGCTGGTGGATTTTAGAAAAGTTCTTGGCATAGTTTTGTTTCCTTCACGTGGAGTTCTCCTACACAGTTTATGAGTGGTTCAGGAGTTAGCAGTTTGCAATGAGCAGTTTAGAGGTGGCCACCCTGTTATAGTGAAAGTAGGAGCATGGAATAGGACTGCTGAGAGTAGTACCAAAGAACACGCTCAGGTGTGTGTGTGTGTTAGCCCTCTCAGACAAGTCACACACTGGCTTAATCTCAGTAGCAGTAAGTTTGCCTTAAGGGCAATTTAGGGAAATTTATTGTGCCTATATTTCTAGAGACCAGGCTGGCAAAGCACCGAGGAAGACCGTGGTCTGAGTCATTGTGAGGTATCCACCAGTCTCAGTTTCACTGACTTTCTACCTGACCTTGCCTATAGCCTTCAGAGCCTGCAAGACAATCTTACTGTGATGAGCACACTGCTGAGATATCTTGGATTCACTTTCCTAAAGATGAAAGCTCTCGTTTACCCACAGAGCGCTCACAGTTTAGGAAATTGTCGGCATTTCCTCTATAGACCCTTGCCAGCATCTCTTAGTCTCAAACTGGAGTGACTGCTTCTAGAGTAATAAAGCCTAATTTAGTTTCCATGACTAAGTCACTGGCAGGCATCTTGATGGAGAACAATCAGTTATGCTACCTAAAATGATGCTATTTTTTTAGTCAGTTGGAAACTGAGCATCTGGTGCAGAAGTTACTAGATATGATAAGGCCACCTAGGGCCAGTCCCTGATCATGGTTGTGTTCACCCTTAGTCTGAACTGAACTCTGTTCCCCTGCTGGTCTTTTAAGTCACCATGTTGCTTAGTGTTGGGATTTGGCACTAAATGAAAGTTCATAGCATCATTTCTGGCACTGTAACAAATGAGATCCTGTGGGAGAGAAGAGGGAACATGTACCTCTCTTCTCCTATACTCAGTATCACAAAGCAGGTACCTGGGAGGTGGCTGAGTTACCCTCTGCCATCAGAAGCTTTGCACTGCAGAGGTGAAAGAAATTAGGTCTGACTTTCAAACTGTGCAGTTAGAAATGTGTGGGTATGGAATTCAGTGAAGAAGAAAGAAAGTGATGGTCTCTTAAGCAGCTGCTAGTTGCTTAAAGCCAAGAAAGTCCTTGCTGCTCTGTTGAGATTCCATTGGAAAGGCAGCACTGAAAGATAAGAAAAGTGCCATCTGGGAAGGAAAAGGGACAAAAATTTCACTATGAAGGAGTCAGAGAGCAAGCAAGCTTGCCAGAGAGGATAAAATAGGGAGATGACAGGGAATAGTGACTAATGGAATAACTAGAAATGGCAATTGCGTGAATGACCCATATGGTAGAGACCAGTAATGACATACCGTGCACTCTCAGGAGCAGCTGTTAGTAGCACCCAGTAGAAAATGAAGCTAAACGAACTGTTAACTTCATGCTAGTGACAAGTGCTCGGACTTGAGACTGCCTGAAACTTCTCTGGCAAAGGGCGCTGATTGGCTCCCAGGCTGCTGCTGTCAGTAAGGAGGCCAAGGACTGAATGCTTCTTTCCCTCTTGGGGTGGTCTTGCTGGTCTGAGGGAGCTGTGTGTGTGGCAGAGACCCTCTCCCTGCCACGGCTTGTCTTGTACCTATTCTGCAGACAGAAGGCCTCTGTCTGCAGACTTGTTAAACTGGCATCTTCTATCAGCAGTAGAGTCATTAAAAGAAACATGTAGGAAGGGAGAGTTTATTTTGCCGATGCTCTTTATTTTAATCATACAAAGAAAATGACAATTTTTATATAGAAGCTATTAGGGATGCAGGAGGCATCGGTTCCTAGCTCTGGGGTTCTTTCTTTTAAACAGACTGTGGCAATGCAAATACAGCCCGTCATGATATTTTTATCTTTAATTCTAGCATTCACCACATTACTAACACACTGATGGGTCCCTTGTTCTTCATTTGTCTATTTCCTTAAACTTTCTGCCCCCTTTTTTATTATTATTATTTTTTCTGTCATGTGTGCAGTTCTTGAAGGTCAATCAGACGTCACGGATAGAGCCATTCTGTTCATGGGCTCGCAAGCAACTTGTTTATGAATGAAGAAGGCTTTGTGAACTTCCAGGGACATGCTGAGCTGTTTTATAAAACTACCAGTGGGACAAGGAGCTTGGGAAAGTAAGGCCTCTTACGGATACAGAAAACAGAGGCGCTCTGCCAAAAAACCTGGGCCGACATTCCAGTTTGTCAGAATCTTGTCCAAGTAACAAGTTTCTAGAAAACAGATCAGGTATCTGCATATCCAGGGTTCAAGCTGACCATATGTGAGTGCAGGGCAGTATGTGTGCTAGGACACTGCCACAGCAAATGCTTATGATTTGACCGTAAAGGTGTCAAAAAATGAAGAGGTCAGGAAAACCAGAGCTCCATGGAACAGAAAACAGAAGGATAAACACAGCTTAAAGAAAAAAAACCATGACTCTTGGGAGTGTACTACTACTTTTTTTAAGCTAAAGTGTGCAAGAGATTCTTAGATATTTGAGGCATCAGTAGAACAATTAGGAACAATGGGTTTAAATATCTTGGATTCTATTTGAATCTTGGATTCTGTGGCCTCTTACATGTATAGCACTCCTACTGCATTTAGCTGGGGAAAGAGGAGAGGAACTGGCAGAATCTTTTACCTGGCCTAAGTTTGTTATTCTTTAATTTAAAATTTAGGTGTCAACACAGTTGAAGCCAGCTGCATGTTGTTTACTGGAATTTTCATTGTTGTGCTCGTTGTTCCAGTTCCTTCAGGGAAATACTGATCTCATTCCTGAAAGCAGCTCTAGGAGCACACAGCAAAGTATGACAGAGGTAGGCAAGCAGAAGCCTGAGCCAAGCCTCAGCATTCTTCCATGACAGTTGGCTCTGCAGCCCGTGGAGATGACATGTAATCTTTTTCCAAATGTCTTTGGCAATTTTTAAAAATAAAGGTAACGAGGACAAAACCTGAACAAAACAAACCAGTAATGCCGAAAGCTCCATCTACCAAACAGCCAGAGTAGTTTGAGGGTGCTTGCTGACATGAGAGGAACAGTGATTTGTGGAAAATTTGATTACAGGTACTTCTTGCTTGTTTATCACTCCAAGAGTCAGATTTTCTCTGACTTGCCTTTCCCATATCTTCATCATCATCATCATCCATCATCATCATCATCATCATCATCATCATCATCATCATCATCATCATGTTTCTCCTTCATGCTCCTCATTGCCTTGTCCACGTGCCCTTGTCTCTTGGGGTATTTCTAGTTCCATGCATGATTTTCTCTTCTTGTTCGAGTCAGGCTATTTTCATGTGTGGATGTGGCAGTTTAGGGACATGGTTTAGAGTTTGAATTGGCAGATTTAAGTTTATGATTGGACTTGCTGATCTTTAAGGTCTTTTTCAACCTACATGATTATATAGTTTTATAATTCTATGATTCTATGTCGTGTGACATCTGGGCACAATTAAGCCCTGTAGATAAAAGGGAAATGTTTGCCTTAATCTCAGATTTGATATTTTAGCCAGTAGACTAAACCAGCAATTTTGGCTAGCCCCTGAAACCCTCATTTGAAAAATACTCACCATAGCTCCACCTCATTATTGTGTATAGGCAATCATTCATTTTTGCCTCCAAAGTCTTTGGGTTTGGCCAACTTTTAATTGGTTTTAGGGAGAAAGATAAGGCTCATCTCTGACATGAGAAACTCAGTGTATTTCAAATCTATTTTCAGCAGAACCTTCTGAAAAAAGAGTTGTGAGAATATATTTAACATGCACAAAACAATATCTCTCACTAACTTCATTGTTGGAAACTTCTAATCTTTTTCAGCACAATGTGAAAAATGAAATAATAATTCTCTGTCAGACATTTAGCATGTGAAGTTTCTTTTCTAACAGCTAATTTTAGCAAAGTTCTGTAAGCATCCAGAAAACATTAGGTATTGATATACCTAATGGCTGTAAGACATTTGGTACTTGTCACTTTGTACAGCTTAGAGTAAAAAAACTGCTTTGAAATATTGTCTTTGTTTTGATATTTCAGAATATTTTAGAAATGCAAACTAAATCTCCCATGGCTCCAGCTGTACTCAGTGAGGGTGTAGTTTTTCCTCTAGGTATCTATCCTGTCCTATATCCAAAATACGAGGTTCATTTCAAGATGAGCTATTTTCTCAGCTGGGATTGCAGGCCTTGCGAAAGCTGGAGATAAAAGACCACCAAAGTGAGAGAAAAGTTTAGAGGGGCTGAAGAGCACCTGAACTATACTTTAAGAAGATCGATAGCTGTTTTCTTGAGAGGGGACATCCATACAACTGAGTAACTGAATCAGGAGGGAAGTTGTCTTCTGTATAGGTGTTAGGGTGGAAGAAAGAAGACAGACTGTTATATATTTATTGTCTTGAATGGATCCCCAGAATTAACAAACCTAAAATGTTCTTGGAGAGACGACTGACATTGTGGAGGCCATTGAGTGCTACTTTCAAGATGGAAGAAAGCTGCTTGGAAATCAGCTCAGAAGATCAAATCACCATGTGAATTACTTAATGTATTTTGACTGACAAAGGAAGACTGAAGACAAATTAGAGACCCCTGCAAACTTACCTTGCAGGGCTGGGGGACAAAATCATGATCTCTACAGTTACCGTACCAAGTGTAAACATTCATCTGCCTTCCATAAATGAAGCCTCACTGATACCAATTTAGCAACTCCAGTTAGCCTTAAGGGGAGACCTGAATTGGGGAGTGACTATTTTGTATTTTGTATTTTGTATTTTGGTTGCCCCTTCTGCAACCAAAGCTTCTGCTGCTGCAAAGGTCCAGCCTGATGACTCTGATGCTAAGAATTCCTTCTGCTCTGAAACTTCCCATATAAGGATTTAATAAAGAAAGAGTATTTTTATTTATGCCAAGATCTGTTTTGCTGTTTGGAAGCCATTAGAAAATGTTACGGTCACTAATTGATTCAATATTTTTTGACAAAATATTGGCATGGCTGAGACCTTGATGTTTTTCATACACAAAGTCAGCACCACGGTTTGTTTTCCTTCTTTACAAAGGCTTTGCAGCACATGTGATAAAACCCCTTCTTCCTCTGCTTATCTCCTGTGAGCTTAAAGTACAGATGGCAGAGTTTGCTTAGGCATGTGCAGAGATTCAGAAGGGGCAGGCTCTAATAATCCTAATAATCACACAAACCTCTCCTTCCTTCCGCTTCTGTCAGCTCCCACTCAGATCCTGGCTTTAAAACTCCTTGACTGGTGAGCTGCCCAATGCGCTGCAATTGTCTCCATGTCTTGTAAGGGGCAGAAGGATGTTCAGCCCATCTTGCAGTAGCCAGAGCAGGAAGTTCTCCTGCCAGCTATAATGCAACAAAAAGCCTTCACTATTGTAGCTAGGAGACCTAAGTTTTCCCTAGCTACAGACACCAGGTCCCTGGAAGTTTTAGGGCCACCCACCTAGAGCAGCTGATGACAGTAGCAGTAATAAGGCTGGAGCAGTTCCTGTTACTGTAGGGTGAGCATGGTGGGGAGGCAGTGAGCCTCTACAAAAGCCTGTATTGTACTGGCCACAGTAGACACCTCTGCCTATTATTAAAATATAGGTCACCAAGCACTCACTCAATACCCCTTTGCTGTAGATTTGAGAATAGTGGTCTAGACCTGAGGGCTGTGGGTCAGAGTCAAGCGAGACATTTAAGTGATGCCCATCTACAGAAAACAGCAGATGTCATGCAGAATGTTATCCTGGTGCTGAGGGGAAGAAGTGCCCTGATGGGACTTTGCAGAAGGCAAAAAGAGAAAGAACATGAAAGGTTTCATAAGCCAAATATTTCCCAGTTGCAGCTCAGAAAAGGTATTCTTTAGGTCCACAAATAGCTTCCACACTTGAGAAATAACAAGTTTCTGTCAGAATGGTCCCACTCAATTTATGTTCTCCAACTCACAAAACAGTCTCATCTTGGCACCCCAGTCTTGTTAATTCCCTTCTTGTTCCTTGCTTTGCTCAAAGTACTTCTCCTCATCACTATTTTCCTGCCTGATGCTCCTATAAGACTGTCTGTCTATCTATCTTTAGTTATTTGTTCAGAGCTCTTTCTTTACCGTTTCCCAATCTCACCATTTTTGGGGTTTATTTTGCACTTTCTTCTGGTACTAGATTGGTAAGGAATTTGAAAAAAGCTTTTTGGAAAGCATGTCCTGTTTTTTCAGATTATCTCTTGTTCACAGAGATTCGTGCTTTATTTGCAAGTGTTGGTAATTAAAATATATTTTTGGAAATAATTATTCTTAAAAGGCATGAGGATTTTTATGTTTGGAGATGCTGGACTGTGTCTATAGTGTCACGCTAGCTTTGGGCAAGACTTTGACCCAGTTGTCCACATAAGCTATATATTAGTTCTTATTCCATCTCTGAAGTGACCCACTGACTGTAAATTAATGCAGGCTTGGACACAGACTGACACATGATTAATTTTTGTTCATGATTCATTTTTATTCTGGCAGACGAGTAACACACACAACAAACCAGAAAAGGAACTTCTGCAAACTCAAGCTGAGCTACCAAAAACCATCTAGGTGTAGCTGTAAGATCTCAGACTTGTAAACTTCAAGAGGCAATGAGCAAGGAAAGACCTGGCAAAAGTTTAGGGAAGAAGTTAGTGAAAATATATTGGACACTTCTTTGAAAGCAGGGATCAAGAGTCAACACAGTAAAAATTACATAGCAGATGATTGATCTGAAGAACTCATTGGCACAGATGTTGTGGAGACTGAAAGTTTACTAGGTTTTCAGAAATAGTTAGATGAATGTGAACATCCAGGGCAAATTATGAGGAATATGAAATTCTTGTGCTTTGTAGAATAGGCCAACTGTAATAGCAAGTTCTCTTCAATTTACAATTGCCTTTTGCTGTCAAAGCAAAGCTGGTTACTTTCTGCTCTGATCACTCCTTTCTTGCATTCTTTTTTGGCATACAGTACTTCAAGCACGACCAGAAGTACTGAGATTTCTGTGGAGTCCCAGATGAGACTTTAAGACAGCTGTGACCTCTTGAGTAAAGAGGTTATATAATCTTACCTGGAGAGTCCCATGTCAATACCATAATTTATATTGTATATAACATAATTTTTTCCCAGAATTGAGAAATGTTCCAGTACTTTTTTATACCAAACCAATTTTCCACAGAGCTCCACCATAAAAGTACTTGATATTTTTACGTAGTGGCAATTGAAGGGACAGTAAATTTTGCTCTTAAAAAAAAAAAAGAAGTATATATATGTATATATGATAAAATTCCAGAATAGCAATCTTATTCCAATAGGAGAATTTATTGAATGAATTGTGCCATCCTGCATTTTTGAGCCCTCTACTTTTACACAATTTGCATTAATTAAAAAGATCTTTTCTTTGGGCATCTAATCAAATGTACAAACTGTCATAAAGATCAGTCTTGAGGAAATTGGAGGCCTGTGGGGTAACAGAACAAAAGCCAGAACTTATTTCTCAAAGTTTTTACCTGTGTAAGTCTTGATGTCTTCCAACATGGCATACTTATTCTGCTCCTTGGATGCAACAGTAACATAGATTGCCCCTTCCTCTTGTAAAAAGGTGTGATCAAGCAGCTGCTGCTGCAGGAGTGCTGTGACTTAGCAATGTCCTGTTGAGCTACATATAATATACTGAGCTTCACAAAAGCCATTTGGAAATGAAGACAGATTAGTTTCCAAACTGCCTCTTCAATGAAAGCGCACTCAATCTATTTGAATGGGATATAAAGGACTCTTGCTTTTTTATTCCATATTTCCATCTCTGTATGAGTCAGAGGCCACATTATCCCAGGTGTCCAATGGCTTTTTCCATACCAGCACCATATTACTGAGGCATAGGTGGTCTAGAAGCATAGATAGTGCCACTAGCTTGGCTACAGAAACAGTGAATTATAACACTCTGTCATATTGATTGCACAATTTATAAACCGTATTAAACTTTGCAGGAGACAATACCAATCATGTCTCACTGGAGATCTGAATCAGAGCAAAGGATTTGCATACAATTCCTGAGAAATTCTCAAAAGCAGAGGTATTATTTCTATAGCAGTAGGGTTATTCTTTAGGGTTAGTGGGATTTTAACATGTAGGATAAGGCATGATGGGTAAAACAATCCCTAACTCTTGGAAGTAAGCATTTTCTAGATCTGAAGAACGTATTAGATTAGTAGTTCCTATTAAACACTTCTTTGGCAGTCACAACTGTTCTTGAGTTGCCATTAAGTTAATGGGAGCTTTGCTTAGTTTGAAAGATCTTATCTTGAACTCAGAGTTTTACCTATGAAAAACCCTGGGCTTGGTCCTACTCTTTGGATGTCCATTAAATAAAATAATTGTCATCTATAGCATGTTGGGACTAAACAGCCTCAGAGGTCTGTTTTTACATTTTGCTTGAGTTCTTGTTCTTAAATTCTTAAATCCTTAAATCAAGAATTGCTCCAGTCATTTGGATAGTGTATGATGAAAACTGTCAGGATTCAGAAGGCTATTGACAGAAGCAGCTGAAGGAAACATCAAGAAATCATTCTTAATTTTCCAACACCCAAAATCAGAGTTGGATGAAAAGTTCCCTTCTTATTGCCCATAAGTAGTTTCTGTAATTGGCAAAATTGCCTGTTATTGTTTGAGTGTGTTTGGATCTCCTGTGGTAGGTTTTATGTGTTTGAGAATTGACTGGAAAGAAAAGCAGTGGTTTCCCAAGTCACTGTTCCATTCACCCAGACTGAGCTGGAGGTATGAGATTAACAGGGTCTGACATGAATGGAGCTCCTTCTCTCTCAAGCCTATTGGAAAACAAAACACATACCGGCATACATTTGAGGAACTGTGAGTTGACTTTGGAGAGCACTGGTATTTTTACACGATAACAGTCTATTGGATTCCCTCATAAGTCTTTCAGTTCTTCATTACATAAGGACTTTTCCTGAACTGCAGGGCAGAGAGCAGCATGTATGTAATCGCTGTTTCACACTAATGCATCACATGTGCTTTGGATTTCAAACATCAATATTTGTAGGAACATACAGTAGGGCTCTTTCTATGAGCAGGGACTGGATTCTCACACTTACCACCCTTCACGGACTCTTCATAATTCACTGAGCATTGGCTTTGCTTTTCTTTATTTAAATTTTGTACTTAAAAGTGCCCCTTTATATTTAAGCACCATGTAACCCTTCAGTAATAATCCTTAGAATTACAACATGACATTTACAAGAGGAGGCTTTCTTATAACTGGACATTGCTGTAAAATTTTTATTTCTCTCCTAAGATAATTGTTTTAATTGATCTTACCAGCCACGTTTTCATCAGATGGGAATCTGCACCAATTTCAATAGTAATATTGATTTACAGCAGCCATAGGGTTAGTCTAATCTGATTCTTGTTGTACCTGTAGACAGAGAAATGTGTAGCAATATTTTTAGAAATGTCCCTTTATTATCTGGTTGATTTGTTTGGAATAGTTCTTGTTGACTGATTCTGTAATATTACAGAGGAAAGTAATAACCAACCACTGTCTCATAGATTACAGGAGATCAAGGCACAGAAAGAATTCTCAGATCTTGATTGAGTCCACAATTAAATGTTAAGTGTGAAGGCTGCTGATACCTGGGGGCCAAGGTAGTGTCTCACGATGGCAACCAAAGCAACCAGTGCTAGCAGCAGGAAGCCACACAGAGCAACCAGTTGGAAGTGTTAACCACAGAGCTCTCTCTGAAACAGAGGTTTGTGTTGTAGACAGCACCCAGGTTCTTCCATCCATCCATCCATCCATCCATCCATCCATCCATCCATCCATCCATCCATCCATGCCATGAATCAGCTCCTGAATATAGGCACCTACAGGTCTTGTTGCAGAGAACTGAGCAGGGCTCATTGTCCTGCAAGCAAAGCAGGACACACCACTTATGTGAGAACAGAGTAGCTGGTAATTTCCCTCAGAAAGAAGGAGAGCTGAATTCGATGCATCCCCACACCCTGCTGAAGCCTAAGGCAGTTCAGCACATTAGTTAATAATGAGGCTACATACTACTGTGAGGGGGACTCACTTTTGACCCCTGAAGAAACTTTCCAATTGCATTCAGACTTCACCAAACATCTAAATGTGATCAATTAAGCTATAAAAGGACTACATTCTTCTTTTAGTAACACCATGGCAAAACTAATCATATTAGTACAATTGCACAACAGATGTTGGCCTTGTATGTCTCAATTGTTTCACCTGCTTGGGTTGCAGGCTCCAAAGATCTCAACAGAAGAAAGTGTCCTGTTTCTAAATATGCTGATTGCATTTATCCACAATTAATCTGTAAAGAAATAATAAAACCCTAGAAAGTAGCATTCTGAGAGAGAATTGCACTCGTTTTCTTTTGCGTGCTCACAATGAAATGCTTCTGAGTGCTCATAACAGCAGACGGCTTCTGTTAGCTGCCTTTCGCCTGCTGAGTTAAACAGAAAGAAAAATGTTAATGGTCAGAGCTTGTCAGCAGTACACTGCCATTCACGTTTAGTCACACTTCACTATTGTTTTGTGTAGTTGTTGGGTTACAGATATTTTAAGGGTCAAAAGGGGAGTGGATTCATCCCTTTGGAAACTTTATTAAAGTTTCAACTCATGTAAGTCCTGCATTACCCACAAAAATCAGTTCACTGACTTCTCAAAAGCTGAATCAACATGAAATGTGAGAAATGAGTATAACTTCTGAATAATCTGCATGTAATGCTTTCTACTCCTTTGATAAATCTATGCTTCTGCTGTAGCATAAGAATATGTTTTTACTTTGCCAACTTTTTCATCAAAGATGTCAAATTGCCATTGCTCAAATGCTGACTAATGTGAAAGAAAAGATTACATATGGACAGATGCAAATGAGCAGACAAAGCTCAGTCACAGGGTTAAATATATCTGAGTTTAATTCCATTCCTTCAGTGACAGTGGATGATTCACTTGGTTTTCCTGTGCCTGGTTGTAAAATGAAGTGAAGACAGCTTTCCTCTGTGCATCTTGTGTATTTGTACTGCAGGAACTTGGAAGCAGAAACAACCATGTGCTATGTCTTCAGATGATAAGTTGGTAGAACTGGGTGCATTTTCTGATTTTTAATGTGTTATGTGGAGTATATAGTGGTGATTCAGAACTAAGTGAATGCCATTCTGTAAGTCTAACTTAAAATCTTACACTCTTTATGTGAGGGCAAAATTTGCTTTCTTCTATAAATCCAGTTTTTACTGGCATCTCTACTAGAGGACTTTCCTTCTTATTCTGCTGAATTTCAAATGTGGCATGGGTGGGCTGAGGGCAGCTGATAATTTTACTGAATTTGAAGTTATTTGAACAAGCTGTTTCAAAGCTGACATATTGGCAAGGGAGAGAAAAGGGTATTTTATGAAATTTAAGTGCTTTTTTTTCCCCCCTACTTTGTCGCGGCCTACCAAACAAACAGACTGAGATAAGAGGTTAGAGTTCTATGTAAAATCTGGTAAACTCTACTACATGGCCTCTAACAGGCTATTGAACCAAATAGAGTCCTCAGGCTGTTGGAAAGCATGTTTGGAAAGTGATTGAGCTATGAATTTTGGAACAGCATGCCAGTCTCCAGGATATTCCTGGGGGAAGCAACCTATTCTGATGTTTCCTCGCAGTCCAATAAGCAGCTGGTTCAGCCATAGAGGCTACAGAGAGCACAGTCAGGGGTAGAGCAGAGAGTATACAGTGACAGGGGTGGTGAGGATGACCTCCCTATGGCACACAGAGGTTCAATGAGCAAAAGGGATCTTTACTTGAATTTACTTTCCATTCCTTACTGGGAAAATATATATAGCGTTGTCAAATCCCCAAACCAGAAATCAAACTGCACAAAATCATGAAAGTGGCTTTCCATGACAACCAAAAGAACTACAGTGCTTTTGGGCACAAGTTTGGCACTTATTTTCTTTGCATCTTTGTCATCTGAAAATAATGGGTTTTCCTCCTGCAAGAGTCAAAAAAACCACTCAGATTTGTAGGTCTTGTGTTAGATGTACTTTTGCAGTTCTTGTTTTATGGCCCAGTATGAAATGCAGCAATTGATGGCATTCACCTGAAATTGAAGTCTGCTTTTGAAGGCACCTTATATTATTATCACTGCCACTTTGAAACAAAAAAGGCTTTTAGAGGTTAAATTGCTCCTGATGGTAGGCAGGTGTAGAACAGAGGAAGCCATGATCCAGGTTTCTCTTGCCATAATCGGGAGAGGTGAGGTGTGCATGGTGTAAAAGCCTAGCTCCAGTGTGGGTTCTGTGTCTTTTATAAGGTAAGAAAGAGAAATGAGGACAGAATTTTAGATCCAAACATTTATGTGCCTAAAGGTGGTATGAATACAAATCCTAAAAAGATGCTCTTTGCATAAGCCTGTGCTCCACAGTGGCTGGTATTAAGGGAATGGTAAAATGTAGCATTTCCTATCACAGAGTAACCACTGTCTTAAATCACAATTTTCCTCTGTATCTGAATAAAAGCATTTCAACATATGGGAAATAACTTTAGCATCAGCAACAGTTGTTTGCTATTGAATAGTTCTTTCAACTTCACAAAGACATTAAGTTGTAGGGGGTGAGATATTCTAATTAATTGTCTGGTTTTGAAATTTACCCATCAAATGTGGAATCAATGAGCTGGTACTTCATTTAGCTGCATTAATCTTAACTATAAGCTTAACAAAAGCCCATTTAATAAAGAGTGTGTGAGAACAGAAGCAGGGTGCCTCCATCTCCAGATGACTGTGTACAAAGCCTCTGCACAGCACTGGCTATAGTGAGCTGCTTGGCACTGCTGCAGGTTTACCCTGGCCATCACACTCTCGGGCCTCTATTCTGCACCTCCTGCCCGTAAGCCATTTCATAAGCTTCATGAAAAGGGCTTAACTTTTCCTGTCAGCCTGAGGGTGAGTGAGCCATTGTGGGAATGATCAGATTCCTCTCCACTCTTTCTGGGGGAGATGTGGGCCCAGTGATTTAGTGCAGGGTGACCTAGACAGAAACAGTGCATTTGATTTTTAGAAAGAAACATAGAAGGGACATTTTTCTTGAGAAAACCTTTGACTGGAAAGAGTTGTTTTAAACTTTCTGTTTGAATCCCTGCTTGCTGCCCCAAATAGTCACAGGAATGGCAAGTAGGATAAGGAAAGTTTATTGCTTTTGTTCTTCTGTATTACTACCTAATGAAACCTCCACCAAAACACCGGGGGCTGATCGGCAAATAAGAATTCCAGTTTTTAAAATAAACATTTCAAATTCTGTTTTTGCTATGCAAATGAAACATTCCAAAATAGTCTATAAAAAAAGTGTCACCAAGGACTTATGACACCCAAGTTCACATCACCGATGTGGTTTTCCAAGAGCAGAAACTTCAGTGTCATTTTCCTTTATGTGTCGACTGCCCCGTTACAGACCGTTGGCTGTGCTAAAAGCTGCTTTTGCAGTTTGATCAGAAATTCCATCCTGGACCTGAATTTCCTGCTTGAAGTTTCACCTCAACCACCGCACTGTGTGAGGGTGAATCAGTAACACCCAACACAACATTTTTAGCTGGAAAAGAAATGTATTGATGAGCTCAGAACGTGGCTAGTTCTTGTGCTGATTTGTTCAATGCTATTGTGACTCTTTTTCCACTCCTTTACAGTTTTGAAAGAATGATTGGACGTTTTAAGCACCTGCCTTAGATCACAAGGCTTAAGAAGCTCAAAATGTTAATCTTATTGAAGTTAAAACACAACCCCCACAAGAGGGAGAGATTTCTGTTTAATCTGTTGATAAAAAAGATTTTAACAGTTTCCAGAACAGAATATAATTCCCTAATACCATAATTTGCCAAAAGTGTTCTGAATTCTCTGTCACTGATAAGTATTTGAAAAGACACCCATCATAACTTTAAATTAACACTACAGATTAATCATGTACTGTAATGTTGTTGCAGGAATAACTGTGTTGTCTTGTATAAATGATTGTGGTGGTTTAGTTTGCATCTTTTACCTTTTGTGAGATAAGAATTAGAAGAAGGGCAAAGCAGGCTCAAAACTTTAAAGAATACAAAGAAGTTTATTACTAACAGAATTAAAGGTAATAGAAGAATGATAAAGATTACAACAAACTCTCCCTTTCCCTCCAGCACCCCTCCCCACTTATTTCTCAACTCGCACAAAGGATAAAACATGTGATTTTAGGTCAGAATTGCAGTTCTTAAGTCTCTTTCATATTTGAAAGAAAAAGAGGTTCCTTCTGCTTCAATGTGGTACTTCAAACTGCCACAGCAAACAAACCCGCCCGGAAATCTGCTCCCGTGAAATATATTTCTCTCATGAATTCTGCAGTCTTCCCACAACTGCTATCATAAAGCCATGCATGGGGTGTCTTTTTAAGGATAAAACAAATTCCAGCCTGGAAAGCAACAACTCTTTTAAAAGTCTCTTACAGC
>VWZT01004306.1:1048714-1101931 GCA_013397055.1 Pachycephala philippinensis | reverse complement strand
GCCTCATCTCCGAAGAGGGATGGGGGAGGGGGCAGAGGGCCCGTCGGGCCCCGGCCCACCACCCCTCCGGCTCCGGGACCGGAAAAGAAGAGAGGGACTTCCCCTCCTCAGTGCCTTTTTATATGCAAAATCGTGAGAAGCGATTGGTCTAAAACCCTGTCCATCAACTCAGTCTCTTCAAACCACCACAATGATCATGGTGGTCCCATATGATTTTAAAGTTTTCCGGTCTTTGAACCAAAATATGCTTCACATAATTCAAGATTATATATCCTGCAGGACTATTTCTTCATATTTACCACATATCCTGGAACTTCCCTTAGAATTGCTGTTCAAGAGATTAATTGAGATTATTTCTGCCTGACATTTTTTTCCTGCCAGTTATACATACACTGGGGGTGTCATGTGAGAGTGCATAACATACCTTGCTACAGCTCTGGGTGCAGGGGATCCCAGGTCTGCTGCTCTTTTGGCTGTCATTGGTCTTGAATCACTTAAGGAACAGAAAGCTTAAAGGTAGAATTTCTTCCACTATTAATATAACAGGTCACTTGATAAATATGGAGCCCCAGGCAGAATTTGCATTTAATGGCTCCAAAATTCAGGTGTGCTATGAAGAGGGCTTGGTGTTCATTTCCTTAGGGGTCTTACCTCTCTTTTTGTTGTATTTTTATGTGCTCACTGGAATCTTTGATGTCTGAGTGAGGTGGGTTTACTGAGCACCTGGAAACTGGTTTATGATTTCTGATGCCTTGTATCCTTGTTAATTGACAGTCCATGGCCTTCAGCCTTTCTGGTACCGTGTAGTTCTGCCAAACCACATTAGCTCAGCCTCACAGCTCCTGGCCTGTGCCTCCCCTGGGGCACAGAGCGACCTGTTCAGCTCCCAACACTGACAGATGAAGGTAAACATTTTGGGATAAGCAAATCTAATACTCTCTATTTGCACACCTAGGAAAAAATCAAAGTCGGTCATTCATCTCTCCTGTTTGATAAACACAGGAGCTGACCAGGCTGTGCTGCATGTGGTTCCCCTGGGGATTGTTTTCATAAGACTTCATGTGAGGATTTTTGTTGCTGTTTTTGAAAACATTTTGAGGTTGGATTGCAAATGTGATGTCCTCATTTACAGCTTTTCCTGAACCATAAATCAAGGCATATGTAATTAAATGAAACAGATAGTCAAAACCTTGACTAAGCTGTTTATTGAGCCTGGAAGGGAAAGAGATGCTGTGGTTTTACAAAAATCAAATATAAAGATCCACTTACAAAATGTAGTTGTCAGGGTTCATGCAGTGATGCATGATAACAGCTAGCATTGTATACTGTGTACTGAAGAAACCCATTTGCTAAGGCAAAAAACTGGACTGGAGGACACTTTGCAGTAAGAAATGAGAACTGTTCAACTCGACTTTCTTAGACCTGTGCATTATTTGTTTGGGTTTTTTTTTCCCATGACAAAGCCAAAATTTGTTTTGCCTCCCCCTACCTCCAGCATTTTTTCTAATATTAATTATCAAAGGTGGAGATCTTTTTTAGAATCAAATTATGTGTCTCATCTTCTAAGCTTCTTTAAACTTGACTTTTATGAAATAAAATTAGCTTTCAAGAAGAGTGCTGTTTCTAGTTGAAAAAAGATTTGCATGGGAGAAGAAGAAAAATGTCAATCTTCTCGCTGTAAACATTTTCAAAATAGATATTTGTGAAGTGTTTTCACCATACATTTTTATACATATATACAGATATATGTATGCATGTTTGTTATATTTATTATACAACTATTGATGCAAATAAATAGGGCTTCCTGAGCTCATTCCTCCTCAAAATATTTTTTAACCAATCCAGCTTCATCTAGTCTGAATTGTGTTCTTTGCAGGTCCTTACAGTCCTATTTTCCAAATACACCATGAGCAAATTTCTTAAAATCATGGCAGTGAATCCCAGGATGGGCATCTTTTCCTTTCCCTGTTCTATTCTTGGACCATGCACACCTCATTATTGTTTGTTGGAATCTGCATGTAAGCATTAGCATTAAGTCTCTACCCTTTTCTTCACTGCTGCCTTCTGCTTGCTGCTTCTTACCTAGCAAATGAAAAAGGACCATTCATAGCAGCTGATGCATTCTGCATTGCCCCTGCCGTAGACATTTCCCGAGGTCTTGGCCACCTGTGCTTGTCAGCTTCCAGCATTTGAATAGTCAAGGTAACCCTGGTGTCAGGTGCTGTGCTCTCTTCTGTATCTCAGGAAATCCACACTTTCAGAGCTCCTGGGGCCACTGAGCCCCTGTTTTCTAAAGCTGCTCCAGCTTCTCTGTAGCTATGGATCTTCAGATCTTGTTAAGATTGTGGAGACGTTTTGAGTAGCTGCAACTTTTACTAAGGTGACCAATTCAAAATCCTATATGGATTTGGGGTTGTTTGATAGGTTAGTTGGTTCAGTTATGAGAATTTCCAAATGCAGGATAGAATCTGAAGTGGTACCACCTCTCAAGGTCAGGGAGCTGATCTCTCAAGACTTGCTTTTCCAGAAATCACTGCAGAGAGGTAATTGGTGCTGAGGGTAGAAAGATGGGAAGTGCACACACAATGATTCCTCTTTCACAGAGATGCCAGCAACGAAAGTAGACTCTTACTCGGTGTCTGTGGGAGTGCCAGGAATCAAGAGTTGCTACTATCAATGAACTCAAGGTATGTTTGGAGAGGTTATGTTTTATCATCTGTTCCGTCCACAACAGTGATGTGTAGCTGGAGGATGATGAATGGAAGTTGTCATGATAAAGATTGTGTGGGAGGGTGTTGGAGAGCCGGGGACTTAGCTTGGAAGTGGCAAGTGAGTTGGAATGACAAACTGTTCATGCAATTTTCCACTGGCATTCATGCTATTTCAATCTGATTTTTAAATTTGCAATGGGTTATAAGACATATATTTAAAAAGAGACAGTGCTTAAACCCTCTTCTTAATAATCAATAGGATTTTATAAACTTTATCTGATTGCTAATGAAAGTTACCAGTTCGCGCTCCAGAACTCCAGCCTGAAAAGCATGTAAGAATCATAAAGTTAAAATTTCACACACAAAATAGTTGGTAGGAACCAGAATTATGCACAAGTTAAAACTTGGGGCAGAGATGTTTCCTGAGTACTGATTAAAGATGAGATACTGTCAGAAATTTTTGTTTCTAAAACTAAGTGCAGCAAAAAGTTCCCTCTGAGATGAAAATTTTGCAGTGATTCTATCCTACTTATCTGTTGGTCTGTGATTAACTAGGATCTAGTAGGCTACATGCTGCCTGAAAGAATGCACTATTTATCTGTGCATACAAACAGAATTCTAGGCCAGATAACAACTGTTGTTTAAAATACAGATATTACTGGGTTTGGTTAAAGGATTTGTTATTAAGTTTAATTTGTTAGAGATTCAGGCCAAATAGTGAGATACTTAGATTAACAGAACTCGTGGGTCTTTGTGGGAATTATACAAGCAGATTATTTCTCAGAAATGAAGGAAGTTAATTTTTATTCCCCCAATGATGCAATTGTATACAAGAAGGAAATCGCATGTACACAGTTTTTCACATACAAGTGACAAAGGCTAATATAAAATCCAAGTGCTACACAGAAGACTGGCTTGAGGCTTTTTCTTCCAATTCCAGGAAAGTATATTGAAATATATTTTTTGTTCACCTTTCTAAAGAGAAAAGTATGCTTGTGAATCAGGAGCACTACTTGCTTAAAGGCTCAAGGCTTTAGCTAGGACAAAATATTATCTCAAGCCGTGCAGGGAAGGTTGAAACACCAGCAAGCCCCCAAGCCCTTTACTTCATCAGGTACCAGGTATCAGACCATGCACCTCACAGATCTCCGTGTGCATGTCTGGCCAGGGGGAGAGGTGTTTTGCTTCACGCATTTGCAGTGTGTGCGTAGCACCACAAAGTGCCAGAGGCTTTAATGCTCTTGCTGTGATGACAGGTAGGCAAAGGGGCAGCATTCACTGAGGCCGTGCCTCAGGGGGAGCTGAAAATCCAGCTAAGACTGAAATACTTAGAACTAAGCATATGTTGATGTGTTTTGCTGGACAAGATTGATTTAAGTAATACATATAAATGTTCTGTGAAACTTGATCCTCTGTTCCAGGCTGAAAATGATCAAAATAGCAATAATTTTTAAAAATATACCAGGAAGATGGCTTCAAAGAGTTGTGAATGGAACTGGCTAGTGATTTTTTACCTATGAACAGCATCTTAACAATGGAGGTAACTGCTACGAAACTGTGTGCAGCCTGCCCAACTTTTCTGTTTTAGCTGACAGGAGAGGAGGTGTCAGGCTGCCCACAGCCATAAGTGCATCATTATACTTCACCAGCTGTTTATGTGTAGTGTTCCTGAAGCAGGTTCTTGGACTTCACTGGACTCATTCCAGATCTACACTGAGATAGCAATCAGGCTGTATAGGCCAGTAATTAGTAATTTCAGCTTGGGTCTGTCCTTTTGGTTTCATAATTTTGCCCTAAGAACTAAGCCAAAATACTATAAGAAAAATATGTGATCAACCAAATTAGTTTTTTATTAATTTTGTGTATGTGGGGGTTTCTGTAGTTTACTATTTTGTAGGTGGTAAGCAGCAGGAAGCACATGGAATTCTGGCACCATGTTCACATCCAGGAAGGGAAATGCCATAAATGGAGGGAGGAGGTCAGGAAGGGTGGGAAGAGAAGCAAACCACATTTTGAATATCCACTGCCCAGAGGCCATGCAGTAAAGTGGTCCAAATAATATTTGTTTGTTTGAAATATATTAATTTGATTGGAAGTATGGAACCCTTAAGGTAATTTTGAAAAGTAACACTTTCGAAAGTGAAAAATAAGATTTTTCTTTTCAGTTAAATCCAATCTATTTAAAATGTCTTTTTTTCCCCCCTTCTATATCTATTTCAGATTAAACATATTGCTGAATTTAATTTAAATTGCCAATTTTGTCCTTATGAACAGAGGTCTCTTCAGATATCTATTCTTAGTAGTTAATAGGATACCTGACCTAAAATTTTCATGTGATTCCAGTTCATCAGAGATCAGAGAATAACATCTTTGGACCCTCCTGACCTCTAAAAGAAAACCATTAGATGAACTCTAGATTCGTGGCTTAGCTCTCTTTTCCCCTGCAGAGCCTAAACATTTTCACTGATAGCTATTATCCTTAGCTGGCAGTAAGTAGCTACCTTACTGACCCCTTTAAGATCAATGGCAGGACCTTTAAGTGGGTCCATGTTGTACCAATACACAGCAAGCAGCCCCAGAGCAGTGTGTTTTCATCTCTCTTTCCCTTACTCTGAAGGAGGTGCTGTGCGTTGTTGATTCAGCTGGAGCTCCTGGGTGGCCCATGTGCAGTTGGTCACAGGTAGATGTATTGCAGCAGTGCAGACAAAATCCTAGATTATTGTGGTATGACTGGTTCCAGGAAAAAAGGTATATCCTACCAGCCAGCTCATGATATATAGAAAGTATTCTTGGCCATTGGTACCACTTCGATGCTCAGAAATGGGAGAGGACACGACGAGGATGCAAGGTGGCAATATTTCTACAAAGAGGAATGTCTCTCCAACTATTTTGCAAGTCTTTTTCTGTTTCATTTCTATCCTGGCTGATCCCTCTGCATTTTATCCTGCAATTCGTTCTTATCAATTGATGACATGACAATTTAATAGCATCAAATGTGCTACATATGAGCATAGTATCAGGATAGAACTATAACTGTTCTTAATGCGCTTCCAACAAAATCCACTGACCTGACTTCATGAATACAATATATCCAAACGGCGGATAAAATCTCCCTCTGTCAAGGCACATTATACACTTTGCTTTTCTTGTACCTAATTGTGGTAGTTTAGGCCAAATTTGGAGGAAAAATATCCTCTGATATAAAGTGAGTTACAGCTGCCCCTCCCCCACCAGGTTCGGGAAAGAAATGAATCTTTCTCGGAGGAAAGTGAAAGAGAAAAAAACTATTTATTTAACAAAACACACAGGAAAAGTATAATAATGCTAAATACTAAAAATCTCTCGCTGTGGAGAGAAAAACCTGGAAGATTTTAGAGTCCTTCTGTGGGTGTGGTCTCTCTACTCCTCTGCGGAGCTGGGTCGGCGTGGGGGCACCCCTCCGGACCGGGGTACGGTCTCCCGGTGAGGTTCTCATGTTCTGAACAAGTCCAGAAGAGAAGAAGAAACCAAAGTCCCAGAAAACAAAGTTTGACTCTCCGTCTCTCTCCGAAGAGACAGAGCCGAAAAAGCAAGAAGGGTGCTCCCTCCGCCCAGCTCCCGCAGGAGCACACAGCAAGATAACAGTGTCCTTGAAGCTCAGAACTGCTTTGAAAAAGTTCATCTGGCTTTTTTTTCTCTCGCACCCAATCTTAAAGACACAGACAGGCACAGGATTCATACCAAGACGATATGGGGTACACACCAAAGTCACCCCAAGACACTAATCTACTCTAGCTTACCAAAGAATCCCTCAACACTATTGGACTTTATCTTTTCATCACGGTACTATGTAAAAAGACTTGCTAAACTGAGGTCCTCATACTCTTTCAAAATGTGTCTGAGCTGGCTGTGTCAAGAACCATATGCAGCACTATAAATTGCAAATTTTCTACCTGACAAGATTTCTGAAAGCAGTTTCCAGGGTCTACCAAAACACTTGTGGGCCAGTAACACCCTGTCCTTCAGTTTATCAGTGGAAGAATGATATTATTTTTTTTCAGCATATCTAAAATGAACAGATACCACTTCTATAGACACTCAGGTCAGGCATTCCCAAATGAATAGAATGATACATGTATGTGGATCTCTGTGTTCACATAGTATTCTGTATATCATCATATATATTTAGTCTGAGTACCATCCTTCGGGGCTTAGCTTCTAGCATTTTCTATAAGGAAAACCACTTTCATTTTAGAAAGTCCAGGATACAGGTGGGCTTTGGCATCACACTGCAAGCTCACTGTCTGATACTGAAGAGAAGTTTTAAAACATTCTTTAAAAGGAGTGGCAAGATATTTTGTTTTCCAGTTCCCACAAGAGACTTTTCCACTTTGTTTATTTCTCTAGATGAAGAATAAGGAATCCAAATAAAACTACTGCACCAGAGAAACAGATGAGAAAGGACCCCACACAGAACTTTGACACTAGAAGCATTTCCTTTCATCTATATACCTTATTGCTTTTGTGGATCAAATGCAATGTACCAAGAAGGAGCTCCCTGCAAGCCCTTTCTGTGTCACCCTCTTTCTGATTTCCTACATTGCCAGGGATGGTAGCAGATGACAGCTGTAAGGGCAAAGCAAAGTTCATTTGGCCAAATACGTGGCCTTCAAGTTGAACAGCGATGAGCTGGAGAGTTGTGCTGCAATGGTAGTGGTGATCTCTGAGCTGCCTCTGTGCAGTAGCTGGTTACATAACCTCCCCTCCTATATACCCATAAAAAGTTTTTGTTTGTGACATACTT
Source organism: Pachycephala philippinensis (assembly GCA_013397055.1). Taxonomy (NCBI): domain Eukaryota; kingdom Metazoa; phylum Chordata; class Aves; order Passeriformes; genus Pachycephala; species Pachycephala philippinensis. The sequence continues at coordinate 1,094,437 of VWZT01004306.1, read as the reverse complement.
TTTTTTTTTTTTTTTTTTTTTTTTGGCATCTTTCCCCAAAGCACAAGTCTTTGCCTACAGAAAGACATCCCATGGTCAGGAAAACAGCTGCAGAACCTGGTCTTACTGTGTGGCGGCCTCATTGTGAAGGGGCAATGAGCACCTCTAGGTTGATATTTGAAAGCTACTATCTAGCATATCAGGCACTTGGATGTTACAGGATTCACTTGTAGGGTAGAGCACTTAGACAAAACCCACACTTTTTCTTACTCCGTTATCTCACTGTATGTATTTGTACTTCTGAAAGAGTAGGGAGTTAATATTCAACAGAAATTACTGCTTAATTAGAGCCTGTGGATACAACTAGTCCAAATAGTCTTGAACAACAGAACAATGCAGCTGTCAAAGGAAATAATCGATGTACTTCATTCTGAAAATGCTCCTTACTACCTACCAAGACAGGAATCCCAACCAGCTGTCTCTGCCTTAGCTGGTAAAACAGCTCCCTCTACTGCAGTCATGTCAGAAGTCTCGTTTGTAACAACCTGTGGTTCTTTGCCAGTGGTATATTTATGAGCTATTTTCAGAGAGAAAAATAGGTGTTTTCAAGGTTCCCTGAGATGTTGAACAGTACAGCTGAACAGATTTTGTTTTCCACTTACACCATATACCAGTTGTTGACAGGGATAATTCTCTTATAAAAGAAAATCTCCATATCTCAATGCTTTGATGACAACAGTTGCCAAAAAGCAGACAAATGTTTTCATCTACACACTGGAGATATATATAAAATTTGTTTTTAAATGTGGGTAAAAGTATGTGAGATAAGGAATTTGAAATCTGAAACCTGTTCAAAATAGAAAGGAAAGAATTATGAGTGAAATTTGGCCTTGAATTCCAGAGAACAGAAATTCAATTTCTGACCATTGGCTGATTGCTTCATGTCTCTGGGATACATTTAGTATTCCCTTGAAAAACAGGGGTAGTTTGAGAATGATTCCTAATGATTGTAGAAGGCTCAGAAGCATTAGTGAATGCGATTTTGAAAAACATCAGGTCCACAACAACCTAATCTTGTGCCACAGTGGTAAAATATTGATGACAATTACTGGTTAATCCATTAAAGAACTCAAACCCTACTGTTGCTTTAATACAATTGGATTTTTAAGAGTATTCACTGAAAAAATATGCACACAAGAATTTACACTTTACCTAACGAGCAGGCTAATTCTCTGCAATGTAAAAATAGACATTAGTTTTTAACCTATGTGAATCTCATTGGTCAAAGTGTTTTTCCTCTTCCTGGTCTTATCTGAAATACTTCGTTAAAATTACACAGGCAATGGGATCTGGAACACGGAGATACATATAACCATATGGTGGCAGATAAATGCTTTGAAATGTTTTGAGACAGTCCCACAAAATGAAAAAGTCTGTACTTTTTGCAGAACAAACTCAAAAAGATGATTTTTAAAGATTTTTCCAAAATACTGTTATGGAGTAGACCTTCCCTTAAGCTTCCTGGCTGGGTCTCAAGCAAGCAGAGAAGGCAGATCATTCTCTTCCTGCTCCCCTACCACAGCTGCGACCACTTCTAATGCCAGACTGGCGATAGGCTTAGTGCAGACTGGCAGCTGACCCAGGGGAACCTTCCTCTGCGGATGAGCTGGAAGGTGTTGAGAGAGCAGAGCCTTTGAAAAGAAGGGATGGAAAGCATTAGATGAAATTCTGATACTTCAATTGTTTGTGGGGTGGGAGAGGTTCATGACAGAGACTGATAAAAGAGAAATAAACAAAAACCATGTGGCTGCCTTGCTACGTCCCTTTCCATCAGCAGAGATTCTGTGGGGATGCAGAACTAAGCATGATGCCAGCTCCTTGTCAGTTCTGGAAGGGGCTGGAAACAGATGTGTGTCTGTGAGTTGGGACACCTTGTGTTTCCTCACTTTTCAGTCTGTCTAGGTGAAAAGTATCACATTCTGGGCCTCATTTACAAATAGTTCCAAATCGGTTTTGCAGGAAATGGCCCCTCAAATGCAGAGTGTAGAAAGACTATAAGGAGGAAACCTATACAGGTTCCTCTTCCATCCTGACAACCAGTTGTTAGATATCTCTTTCCATATACAAATTCTGAGGAAGAAATTGGATGCAGCAGCAGCTCCCCATCACTCAGGCAGGATCACTGGGCCCATGCAGAATAGACCCTGAATTAGGAGAAAAATATAGAGATTTCACCAAGGATTCTTAGACAGGGCAAGACCTGTACGGTGTTATGTGAGTGTGTGAGGGGAAAAACAGAAAAGGTGGTTGCAACCCCAGGAACTGGAAAGACCAGATGTGACTGTCAATGCTGAGCAGGAATGGGAAGACAAGAAAAAGGCTGTTGCTAAAGAAGTTTAGGATATAAAACAGACAATGGGAGGAGAAAGTCTTTAAGTGGGAGGAAGGAAACAGAGACAAGAAATAAAAGATTCTGCATGGGAAGAGAGTGAATAGAGAGTCTGAGGGGTTGAGAGAGATTAAAAAGGGGATTCCATGCAGAAAGAGCTGTGTGAATATGCAATGCAATCCACTGATTTTTTTTCTCCAGTGCAAATGAGTTTCCATACCAGTTTCAACTAGCTGACTAAATACAAATAATGTGCAGCTAGCACACAAGATCCCCTCTAGGACCTGCCTTATCAATCAAGGAGGCTCAGTTAGGCCTGTTAGCTTAAGCTGATAATTCCACAATATTACTGCACAGACACAAGTGCAGCGTGGGGCAGCGGTGAATAAAAGTCTGAGTTAGGTGTACAGTGAAGATTTAATACATGCATTTACAGACCATTTATTGCAATGTGATAATGCTCTCAGCTGGAGCTATGGGCTCCTAACAGATAATATTTAAATGAGAAAAAATTATGTTAGATTGACATTGGAGAGGGAGGAGGAATGAAGTGATGTTTTTATGAGCCTTGCACTTCTTGTGCTACTGGTTTTGACACAGAGTGGCCAATGAAGCCTTATTTTCTGCTTCAATGCAAGGAACAGATTTGCTGTTGGACTTGTAGAAGGTCATAGCGTGATGTTAGTGATTCATAGTAGCAGGACAGTGGTCTCCTGGGAGCAGCCATGAAATCTGAATTTGCTAACTGGAAATAATGATATTGTGGTGGAAGGCTCTCATCTGTTGCCAAAGACTCTTAGTGGAAGCTTGTTCCAAACCATTTTTACCACAGTTGTCTCTTTTCCTTTTGCTCACCATGATCCTTTCCTGGCACATAAAGATGAGAAGGATCATGCAATTTGCCACTTTTCTTGTCCAAACAACAAAAATTTTGGAAATTCTGACTTTACCCAGAAGAGGCTTTGGAAGAAACAAATTAGCTCTGTTCACCTCAGTAGTGATTAAATGTCAGTAAAACTTTTATTTATGTGAGATGGAATTTACTGACAGTTAGATCCATATTTAAACCTCTCCAACCTCTGCTGGAGTACATGAGAATTGGGCTGGGCTCCTTGTTCCTGCAGAGGCTGGGAGGTTGTGGAGACATTGTTTGTGATAGACCATGGGGACAGAACACAATTAGGGACTTGGAGGGCAGTGTAACACAGGCTTCTCTTCTATGTAGCTTTTACAAGATGTTTTACCATTTTACGAGATTTACTTAAGCAGAATCAAATTCATGGTGCGAAACCTTCAAATGTTTTGAAATGGGAACTGCTCACAATGTCTCATTTAGTTTGTTTTGATGATCATTGAAACCTAGCAAGAGGTTGCTGCCTCTGAAGTTCAAAGTGATTCAGAACAGAGCTCGATAAATATTCCAAATGTTAAAAACAACCTCCTTTTGTTTCTCTGGTGCTTAATAATGCTTGCCATGGAAACGCCTGCAAGCCTTACTCTGACATCTTTATGACAGTCCAGTTCTTATAAAAAATCTCTTACTATTTCTTATCTCCTTTAGCAATCATATGGACTTAGAGATTTATTTCTGTTATAGTTTGGGTTTGGGGGTATTTTTTGTATTTGTTTTGTTGGGTTTTCTGGTTTCTTTTTCCCATGAAAAATGAGAGAATAAAAACCTGGGTATTTCCTTTTATTTACTGGAATGAAAAAGTGACATCTAGAAAGTTGCTGGTTGAAATAAAAAAAAATAGGTTGAATTTCTTGAAATGTTGTTTCAGTAGTTTAAAAACATTGCTTCACTTTGATCTTTTAAAATGCCTGCACTTTGTACACAGAAATTAAATTTTCAAAACAAAATTTCACATTGAGAAGAAAAACAAAGTCAGAAAAACTTAGTCACACTCGCACATATTTTGAGGTTTTCCCCCTCCAAGTGCTGTTGTGTGCCAGCGAAGTTAACTTCGTGAAGAAAGTAAGAACAACCTTTAGAACACGATACCTGTGTATCATGTTCTAAAGGTTATTCTCTTTATATTTCTCTCCTCCATTCAGTGCTATGATGCTATTACCATTCTTGTTTTCCTGATTAAAATGTCTTACATTTTTTCTTTGTATGTTCATGAGACAAGTAATATTTCTCTCTCCTGAGGAATCACACAAAATCTCTCCTTCATTATTTCATTGTGGGGTTTGCAATCATCATAGATTTTACAAACTGTGCTTTTTGGGAGATATGGTTTGTCTGCGTAAGAGTCCAATGACTCTGCTTTAGTTTTTAACACATTTCTCTTGGCTTGATACCCCGTAAAGATGGGTTATGTGTCTTCTTGTCCTCACAAGCCAAAACTGGTTCTGATCTATTGACTCAGACAGCTTGCTCATGGACTGCTTTTTTCCAATGCTCAGATTTCCGAAAACAATATGAAGGAAGAGGAGGAGTATTATTTTTAAATGGATCAGCCCTCCTTGTGTTTTTAAACCCTTTTACATGTCGATCACAATGTAATGTTCAAGTCTATATACACAAAGGTATAGGGCAAGTTATTAAATACTAAAGTGATAAATAGCTCTTTCTAAAATTTATCTAGACATCCACAGCAGGTGGGTCCTATCACTGCCCCCACAATATGTAAAAGGGGTTGTGTGTGCTTCTGAAGCAAATAAAAAAGATGTCAAAACAAAAGGATCCTGAAAGGAAAGTCAGTTCCAGTTGGAAGTTTGAGTTTGTTCTTATAAAATCAAAAGTAAAGCAAAGAGCTGTTGAGGTGTAAACTCGATTATTTACAGGATGTGTGCTGTAATGGGGCAGCACTGGCAAACTGTTCTCTGATCCTTTGCCCTCTTATGACCTGTCATTATGAGACATTGGCTGTATCACATGTAACTGTATTACTTGGGAAAATAAAGTGTCTCCACACTTCTGTTTCACCAACACAAGATTCTGGATTAGGTGCTCTGTGTGGGACAGAAAAAGCGGGCTTCAGCTGTAGCATGTGTGTGTCTTACAACAAAGAACAAACTTGAATATGATGTTGTTCATCATGATCAGTAAACAAGAAATTTGTTGTTAAGAAACTGCTTACCAGAATCTAAGCAGCACTGTAAATTTCAATTTACAGTGGCAATCTTTGGCCACATCAGCTTGACTTTTTCTAGGCTTTATGGGGTTAGGCTGCAAGCATGGAAACTCATGCACTGAATATGCAATGGGAGAACTTTCTTATTGTTCCTGGAACACAGCAGAAAAGCATGCTGAGAACTGGAAGAACAACTTAGCAATAAAAAGGTGAATATGACAAGCAGCTCCCAGGGTATGAACTTTCAGGCAATACAAATGAATTCCTCACCCCATCTGGTCTGCAAGTAGTGGGTGAACCTCTAAATAACCAGAGTTTGGTTAAGAATTCAACAGCTGGAATCTTCCAGCCACCAGAATCATATGTCTGTATTTTATCTGCAAAATGTGTAGTCTCACAAAACCTGAGCAGCAGAGCTTACCTTAGAATATTGTATTAGATTTATTCCTGAAAGTAAAAGTACAGCAATTACAAAAAAAAAAAAAAAAAAATTTGCACCATCTGCTGTAGTCTCCAGGTTGTTTTGAACATTTCCTGTAGCATGCTCAAAAAAGGTTGTGATGATGTTTGCTCCTGGGGTTCAGTTAGACTTCATTCCAGCATGGAAGGCTGGCTTGGCACAGGTATGACATTTAGACTTGAACCTGGAGTTACATCTCAGAACGCATCACTGGCAGAAATTGTTGGCTGCAGAAGGCAGAAAGGCTAAGCATAAAGATCCTGGTATAACCAAGTGAAAAATCAGTATTACTGACCAGAATTACATTCATGAGTTAGCAGGCTGGAAAAGCCTGACATTTCTCTGGGTATGTCTAAGTGGCATGTTTGCTTCAGATAACCCAAGCTGCCACTGATTTGACCAGAAAATGCCAGACTAGTATTTTCCTTGTATAAACTGTTCCTGAGCTTTTCCCCCAAAGTATTGGACATGCTTTTCATCAGTATAGGTTGGCATGACTTCTTTTTCCATCTGCTTGGAGGAGGGGGGCAGGATGGAGTCAATATTTTAGTTTCTAAAAATAAGCATCCCAGTTCCACTGCCAAAAAGTTGGAAACTTTCACTCAACAATAGTATTTAGAGTTTCCATTTGCTTTGGCTTCCTCCTCTAGATGCCCATGTTGTGGAAGGGTATTACCTGTATGAACAGTACACGTTTATGTGAATGAAACCTTATCATGCCAATCCAGCCAGCCAGCAAAGTGTGGCACCCCGAGGAGAACAAGGTGCAGGAGTTTAAAGAACAGAGTGGGATAGGAGGGGATGCTCTTCTTAAGGCATCGAAAATTCAAGGTGGAAAATCCAAAGAGAAGCAGTTTCTCAGTAGAGCCCCTATAGACCATCACAGATGCCTTCTCATTACTTGTGCTTGCTTTTTTCAAAGGCTGCGGCTCTGGCAAGTGCATGGATTGGGATGATTGGTGGCATAATGACAATTGCAGTTGTGAGCACTATCATCTGCCACCAACTGAACAGTAATTAATAAGGTCTGCCCTGAACAATTCCGCTGGCTTGTCGAATACTGACATGTGCAAAGAATTCTAAAGGGAAGAGACACTCGGTCTGGGGTCCCACCCATCCATTCNTTTTTTTTTTTTTTTCTTTTTTCCCCCTCCCACAGCAAAGGTTACAGTATATAAAAAAGACTGCAAAATATTTTTCTCTTTGGTCTGTGTTTCCAACGATGTCATGGACTTCCTTGGTGTGGTATAGAGCTCCGTTATGAATTTCCAGAAAATGGGATTTATTTTTTTATGTTGATGCTTTGCAGCCATGAGAGTTCTGTGTGTTGCTGAAAATCACTGGTCGCTTTGCTCTGTAAGTGCAGCTCTCTTTGCTCAGTAATCACCTTCTCTGTACTTTGTTACTTAGTTTTCAAGTCTCGTTTTACTACAGTTCTTCAAGAGATTATGTACCAGAAATAAAGGAAAATATTTATTTACTTTAATCTGAGGGGTTCCTTGTACTGCAGCTGGTCAAAACATTCAGTGAGACATATTTATTGTTTAAGTAGTGATCCATTGAATTGTCACATTTTCGAGGTAACTTCAAGGTATGACAGTGCCAGATCTCCCTGCAGTATAATTAATGCTCATCACACAGAGGGCTAAATCAGGTGGAGAACTCCAGAGCTTGGTGTGCTTATCGTTTTCAGAGAGCCTAAACTGATGTTCTCCACAACTGAATATGGTGTTCAAATTCTGAATTCTGCTATAGTATGTATATCTAGATTAATTTAATAACTTACTATCATCTAATGTCCCAAGTAGAAAAATAATTTAATATCTCTGCAGATGTGAAACGCAGAACAGCGTTAAGTGTGTATTTCTCTCACACACTTCTGTGCTGCTTTTCTACACCCAAAGCTAGCAACATTTGAGCCGACTTCAGGAAGCAATAAAGCCATGGAAAAGTGTCACTTAGTTAAACTGAAGTTAAAAATGAGTGTGAATGGAATTAAATTTACAAGTGTTCTTAATCACACTGCAGTCATTGTTTTCCATTGATTTTATCAGATGTATCATGTGTAATTTTATCAGATGAGTCCCATGAAATCGTAGACAATGCATTATTTCATGGCTGCTTTGTAGCATTTGGAAACAGGTGCTACTGACCCACTTCTGTGGAATACAAAACTGAACGAGAAAGAAGAGACTACCTCCTTCTCCCCTCCGAAAATTTAGGCAGGAATTAACTGTCCTGAATTTGGCTACTTTGAGTAAAAGTGAGAAAGTACAGAATATCAATGAGAAAGTGCAGAATATGTTTTATATGCGTGCACACATACACGTATATGTGTGCACATTTTCTTTTTTAGCAGTAGTGACTCATGACAACTGGAAACTTGGCACCTTCCCTTATTCCAGGTCTGGCATTGTGCCCACTCTGTACATAGAAGGAGTGAAAAGCTTTTCAATTTCTCCAATCCAATTCATTATGCAGCAGTTACACAAGTTGCCACATGTGTGCTGTTAGGAAGTCTCAGTGCAAATGGAAACAGACCTTGTCACAAAATATGGGCATCCATCATTGGTGATGCTGAGCTTCCCCACTTGGAGAATGATTAGCTGTCTTGAAGTTCATTTACAAACTGATCAGAGCTGTGAAATGGGGCTGACTGGCTAATCCTGTTTATTCCCTCATGCCATTTGAAATTAATTGGAGGAAGATCAAAGGAAGAAGCTTGTTGAATACTACAGGTAAGAAAGGCCTACTGCTCTGAGATTTGTGAATCCCCTTTTCAATAGAATAAATGGAAACTTTTTACAACTGTTTTGGATTCTCATGGTGTATGGATTCAGCACAGCAAAAACCCCACCAAAACCTGAGGTTAAATAATATATGATCAGGAACTACTCAGAGCAGCCACTGACTGTATAAAACGTGGGACACCCTTAGAAGTTCATTATTTCGCATGATATGTAGAATAGTACAAATGGCTGGACTGTTTTTTTGTTTCTCTTTCTGATCTGGACAGTGCTGGACACTTAGAATTTCACTTGAGTCCCGTGAAGTGCTAACGGAATTAAGCAGGGTTGTAACCTCTTGTTTAAACTTAAGAGGTTTGAGACTTAGAATAATTCACCTCTGAAGACTGTATTGCCATGAGAATAGGAAATGGAGAAATCGAAACCTCCACAAAAGAAAGGTTGCAGTGTCACTTAGACTGCTAGCTGGCAATCCTTCTGTTAGCAACAGGAAGGGTTATGCTGAGTGAAGCCACCTCATCACATGTGAATTAAATGTTATTGGTTTCTTTTCCTACATATCTTTTGGTTATGGTCATTCTTAGAATCAAAGAAAGTGGAAGATAATTCTATTATAAACTTAATAATTGTTTGCAGTAGGGATTTTAGTATTGGATATATCTCCAGTGCAAACATAGATAAAATCAGATATGGTGTTTCATATATTAATTTTAGAAGGTAGGGACTGCACAGCACCCATTACAATGAAGTCTCAATGCTGGTGGAGACAATTTTCACAATAAAATCAAGTAATTTTTTGTGATAGCAGGCAGAATAATACATACAAAAGAGATTCCAGAAATCTTGTCATATTAAGAAGATAGAAGTGCTTTATTTGATAATGCCATGAGACAGCAATATTTTACCTGCCTGTGTGGCACCCAAATGGATGCAGACTCATGTTTCCAGTTCTGTTCTGCTTGAAACAGTGACTGCTCAAATGGCTTCTGTGGTTCATCTTGGCAGCTTGGAAAAGCTTGGTTCAAGGGGTCCCTTTTTTGTTAACAGTGATTTTTTTTTGTGGATGTCTCTATGGTCCCTAGTTTCAGCTGGAATCTGAAACAGAAGTTGTGTGTTAATGTTCCACAGCATAGGCTGGGGTTTTCCAGCCCAGCCAGATGCTGGAAGTCTTGGAAGTCTTGCTAAAGAGCCTGCATGTATCTGCCAGCTCAGTTGTTGCTTGGTTGTCTACAGCTGTGGATGACTGGCTTTGATGGCCTAGATGCCCCCTACTAGGCCTCTGTTCACACGTTGAGATTTCGTTGGTTTGGTTAGGATCTAGAGAGAAAGATACAAGTTTTTTAGATACTTCCCCAGTTTTCACTCTACCCTCTCCACCTAAGATTAGTACTGGCGGGTTGTAGTGTGTCATGAGAGTGGTACGGCACAAAGCTGTAAAGGCCAAGGCTGGAAACAGATTGTCACTTCAAACGGAAACACTGGCTTGTGCTTCTCCTCTTTTACCCTACAATTGTATTTAACTTTACCAATCATTTTTTTCTGGGTAGCTTCTTTGGGTGCCAGATCCTTTATTCTGGTCAATGCACTGAGAAAACAGGACTCATCTTTTCCATGCCTGGCCGTTTACTCTTGTAAGGAGAGGGCTAATGATTACTGTATTGATTGTTTAAGAAACTTTAAGTACTTAATTTTTCCCTGCTGTTCCAAACAATTGCATAGATAGTACACTGGATTGTGATATTAGCTTGTTACAGAAAATGCTGCTCTTATTTCTTTATTCCAACATTTTTTGCATCTTCTATCTAGCAGTATGCCTAGTGTTAGGCTGCTGCTGCCTATAAGGTTAGGAGTGTAAGTGCTGATTTGTCATATAACACCAGGGATGCGTGAGTGTGCACTAACAACCACAGATACAAGTGGTACTAAATTCTGCCACATGTTAGGTGTACATCTTAGAGGAAAGATTAAATAAAGAAAGCAAACATCTTTCCATAACCCAGGTCTAGATAGGAACAGGGAAAAATTGTTTCTGCCAACCCTTCTTGTCTCCGCCCACTTTCATCCCACCATTTTAGTACCAAACATAACCCAAACCTTTGGAGTGTCTAAACTATTGGAATAAGATGTTCTTTCATGTCTGGTTTCCATCTGGGTCTGGAGGCAGAAATGCCAGAATACCACAAGACAAGCCTCTTGCATGCTATTTCTGATCATGGACAGGAATCTGGCCTGCCCCCAGAAGGGCCTAGATGTGTTGCAGGATTAGCAGGCATTCCCCAGAGCTCTGAGAAGTAAAGCAGTGTCAGACCATCAGCTCCTTAGACTGTATTTTCTTGGTTACTGGGTACATGCAGACTTTCCCACGTAAATGTAGGCAGCACTTGAGGAGTTTCCAAACACAGCACTGGGCCAGTTTGTGACAATTTCTGTAAGCAGATCATGAAAAGTATTGCCCAAAATGCCCAAGAAAGGTGTAGCGATCTCAGCTGTTCTAAAGTGTCGTTTAATTTACAGCTCTCCCTCTATGCTGTTGTTAAAGCCACAGATAAATATATTAATATATGAAAGAGGATCCTTCAATGAAAATAAAAACAGCATTTCTGAAAACATGTGCAAATGAGTGCAAGTTTCATGGAGTTCGAAGATAGTAAGTAAGAATGTGTTGTGATATTGGTTACATTTGTTAGTTAAAGAGCATTCTTTGGGCTTCTGTGTACAGCAGCAAAATCCCTCAGTCTGTCTATCTTCCCTTACCCTGACAAAGTGCCCTCATTAAGGGATTGAAGATGTTATTGCAATTCTATTCATAATGTATACACTTTGCAGCCCCTCACATCTGTTTTCTGCACTATTTATCTAATCATCAAGACCCTTATTCATATTTGCCTTGGAGATAGCACGACAGGACACCAAAGGATTCCTGGGCTGAGAGGAAATGGCAGAGGGTTGGTGTAATGGACTAATTAAAGACTTCATGGTCAGACTAGAGAAATCTAGAATGCTGTGGTGTGGAGAGAATCACAGGATACACAGAACTACCTCATTTTTAATGACACAGGCACGATCCAAGCCACCTGAACATTACATTCCAACAAACATGCCTCTGCCGGATCAACCAGCTTCTGATAAGTGGCTGATGTTCTCAGCCACACATTAAGAGAGATGACAGTTTTTACTTGCATGTGAGGAATGATGAGGAATCCAGGCTGCTTATGAGAGCAGAGAGCTCTCACAGGCCTCATGTGAGTCCATCAGACTTTTCTCTCTTCTTTCTGACCTCTTAGTTTGTCTTGGATCAAAGAGCTCTGATGGCAAAGTAAAATACAGTATGAAGGTGAAGTCTGTGTTCTTTTCAGTGTGTACTTTCAGATAAAATGCCATCCCATATCACTTCTACTGCTAATATATGGGGCTGCAGAACGTTCAGATGCATGATTTATTATAGAAGTGGGCTTGACAGCCTAGATCCCTGGGTGTTATTTAGGTTTCATTTCAAAAATTCCAAGAGAAAGAGAATTATACAAAATTTCACTGCAGAGCAATAAACATACTTTATAAGACAACACTTCTAAATTATTTCATACATCTGTTCACCTAGAGATGGGTATGTGCGTAAGGTGGATGAACTTAATACAGATTTTCAAGTTAAACCTCATTAATTTAAAAGATGGAATTATGAAATAAGGTTTTCTGGATACTTTTCAAGTGTTACTTTGTTGAAGTCAGTAGATAAACTTCCACTGGAAATGCTGCAAGTAGTTCTAAGTGACAGCTAAATATCTGTGAAGCATGAGTTAAACGAAACACAAGGAAAGATGTACAAGGTGAGAGGTAAAGAATAAGGATATGTGTAGTAAAAGGAGTTACAGAGTGCTGGCTATTTCTGTGGCCAATGTGCTGGGAATTTGATCATGAAAAATAAAAGCTGCTGGGCTTAATGAATTAGAGCCATACTCAGAAGGGATGGCTGTAGCAAACTCAGACTCTTTGTGGCCTGACAGTTGGATACTTAAAACAAGTGTAAAGACATTTCGGCTGTCTAAACATTACCCAGTGTTTTGTACAGATCTTTATGGAAGACAGCTTTAAAGAGACATTTGAAGAATTTTAGGGTCACATGCTCTACTTCTTCATCTGGCTAATGTCACTAGTAAATCCATTCTAAACAAATGACTGTTTAAGTGTGTATTTAAAGAATTGAGAAGACTTGCCAAAAGAAGAGATTCAAAGTTTAGAAAGAAGTTGGAGCTTCGATCTGCAAGAGTAGTTTACCAGCCTCCAGGCTACTGCAACTTCTCCCTGGCCATCCCTCAGCTGTGCAGACAGCCTAATTGTTTTGGCAACCAAATGCTTTCTCCTATTACAGACCAAAAGAGTATTTTACAGAAGGGCATACCATGGGTCCCCTTGGCTGTCACGTCCTGTAGCAGGGTATGGCTTAATCTGAGCCTGGGTGTGCTTTCTGCATGACCAGAGCCCTTGCACACTCTGCAGTGCTGGTGGCTCTGCTCCCTTGGGGAATATCGACCTCTGCTCACTCCATGGTCTGACAGCCCTTGCCTCCATAACGTAATAAGGCCATGGAGCATTTCTGCTTGGGAAGTTTCTGTCTCTGCTTTAGAGCACTCAGAGCACAAATTCATTTTCCATCACTGTATCAAATGCTCAGTTTGGTTATGAATTTAGGGAGAACTGGTAATATGACCACAGACTTCTCTGACTTGGAGATACACTAGATGCTACTGGAACTGGCTATACCCTGAAGCTTCAGTGGAAAATCCATTTTGCGCTTGCTGTGAAATTCTGCCTTCTTTCAACTTCTTCCCACACTGTATCTCTTTCCTTTATAGAGGACTGACTCAAATATCCCTGTTTGAATTCTGCTGGACTAACAGAAGTTTGATAGCACAGATGAGAGCAGATCTTCAGACTCTTTCCTGTTTTCTGACCTGGGCACTACAAAGTGTTTGTCTGCTGCTGTTTTCCCCCAGAAAGTGAACACCAGCATAGTGGCCTGATGAAAATTACCTGAAGGCTGGGGAATGGAATAAGCTTAGTTTAGCCAGAACTGGCTATTGTAGCGAACTATAACCTCTGAATCTCTGGGGGGTGGACAAAGAGACTCAGGGCTGAACCCAGAGATGGGCTACCAAACAGTCTCACTGCAGTAGGAATTGCAGTCATTTAACTATTTCTAAGTCTCCTGTCAACCGTGCGCAGGACTTCTGGAGAAGGTTTACTTATGATGTCGTTGTAGAAGAACACTGATTCTAGTTTGATTTTGATTGTCACAAAAGAACAGTGCATTAGGATTTGTAGAGTTTTCAGTGTGCCAGATGGCATGGCTAGTGGTTCAAAAAACATGAATTCTGCACCTGCATTTTTTTTTCCTGGCTTCTTGGGTGATCATGAGAAAGTTCAAGAATTTCCTCCTTTTTCCGTTCCTCACCACTGAAGTTGGATCTCCTTTGTAAAACACTTGAAAATCTGTGGATGAGAAGTATAAGACACTGGTTCGAATATGTAGTACTACAGTCATATTAATATCAAAGATGTTGATGTTTGTGTAGTCTTCTGTATGTGGACCGAAGATTAGGACCTGATCAAAGATGTGATTAGTTGGTTTTTCACAACCTGGGTAAGGTTGTTTGTCCAACACACCCTGATGTACCTAAGTTACCATTAAGGGCCAGGAAGCCACTTCCTTATGTGCTGTTACCACTTAGTGGTCTGAGGAGAGACAGTGGCCAGTGTGATGAGTAGCACACCCTGCTGCCTGTCACAGTCACAGGTTAATCAGGGTTCAGTAATTTGTGAGAACATTAATAAATACAAATCACTCTCTAGAGGGCTGCAATACATTATTTTACCTCTCAACAATAACAGACCTTATTATCTTTCAGGGAGAAGCTCCTGTCAGGGCAATCAAGGATGGACACTTTTAATGAAGACAAATGATCTCCTTCAAAGGAGCGGTGAGCCTTGATTTGGCTTAATGGCTCACTAGTACGAAGCATGGATTTAATCAGAGCTCCAGCTTCTGTCACGCATGGGCCTTGAAGTCAGGTAATTGGAGGCAGGTGCTAAGTACAATTTAAATGAAATGTCTAGTTAATAAGGACAGTTTGAAACATGCTATTTATACCCCTCCCCCAAGCCCTAGTCCTCTCAGGGACATGAAGGCAGCCAGCTGTGCTTGGGAACCAAATGACTTAATTTCTCAGCATTGCCTTTCACGCTCATAATACTGTGCTGCTGCTTTTAGCTTGCCAGATGCACCAATTGGAGTGACCTTCTTTCAGACAAGATGGGCAACCGAGGGACTGTTAAAGCTCATTATGCTTTGTTTTGTGCTGGAAGAGGGAGCTGAACCAAAATCTGGACAGAGATGAGGTCCATAAGATTCTGAGGTCCATAAATATCTCAAAGTCCAGTAAGGGAATGAGAAGGATCAGAGTAGTTTCCCTAAATGTGTATTACCCCTAACTGTAGATTTAAATGTGGCTTTCCAGGCTGTACTGTGCATTTTAGATGGTCACCACTGCTGTGTTGATATTGGAGTTTGTATGACACCGAGTGGCTCTCATATTGGAAACTGAGGAACCTTCTGAAGAACACCAAGGCACGTTTCCTACCTGCTAACCTGATACATTTCTTTCCAAAAACATCATCACAGTTTGTATTTATATTCATATCTTTTTCCTTTTTGGTGGTGATGGGGCATGAAGAGAGCAGATCCTCTGAACTTTTGGGTGCCAGCAAGAAACTTCCTACTACCTGTGGCCTATGTGCAGTTTCATTTGGAAACATGTAGGAATTGTCAGCATCACTAAGTCCTGTGCTTTAAAGAGAAGTATTTTGACTTTTTTTCTTTTTCCCCTTGAAATACTGGGTCATGGAGTCACCTGCTTATGAAGTAAAAAATGCTTGTGGCCGAGGAAGAAGATCTGAACATATAACTTTAAAAAATTGCAACACTACTGTATAAAAAAATAAATACTTATTTTTTAAGTGAATTTCAAAGTTTTGAAGAAAGGCCTCTTTGTTTTCAGACACTTGATGTCAGCAATGCTAAACCTTAAAGGGTGTAAAGGGAATTATAGAAAGTTCAGTAAATATCACTAATACATTTTTCATGTTCTAGATTTGCAGAGATGAATCAACAGGACACAAACCTGGATTTTAAATCTTAATTATCAGTTACTTAAAAGTAGGGTTTAGAAGGCAAAAGCATAAGAACAGTGCTATGGGTACTACAGGATCTCCTTTGTCCCTTTTAGGCCTTTCTGCTATCCCTTAACAGTTAAGAGTAGTGAATTCATAACAAACCCAAGAGTTTCCTTCTGAGGGAGAAAGTAATTAGCCACTGGGTGTGGAAGATTTTCCATTAGCAGTTTTTTAAACTCAGACTGGAATGCAACTAGGCCTGAAGGCAGTACATGACTGGGAGAAACCACAAATCTTCACTACAAGGAGATTTCTACGATCAACTGCTGTGACACTCATTTCTTTGTCAAGGAAGTACACACAGGCAAACAAGGACCATCGATGCAACTAAGGAGCCAGATATTTCTGTATGCTGTCTCAGGATGACGTGCTGTTCTGCTTTGCAGTAGGGCCAGGCAACGGGTAGGGCTGCCTCTCTACAGCAGGACTGAAGTTACTAAACCAGAGCCATGGTAGGTAGGTGCACCTATTTCTGACAGCGTGGTATGACAGTGATATTGGAAATTGATTTCTCTCCATTAATACTTCATTACAGCATGACCGTTCAAGATACGTTGACCTCTAAGGAATCTTTTTTAAAGAAGAATTAAAGTAATCTCTGGCTCAAATTGCTTATTGAAGTGTTTGGAAACAGGAATGGTTCCTGGGGGCCTTTACAATTTTGTCTAGATTTCAGGAAACCAAAGAGGGTTTGGCTTTTCAGACGCATTTTGAAATTCATTGTTGATTTTTTTTCATTCTTTTACCTTCATTTTTTTTAATTGGGAAAAAAAAGATGAGCTATAATTAACAGATGAGAAATAGAACAATATTGAGAAGGCAAATGGAACAAGAAAAGAGTGAGAAGTAAAATATGGGCCTTTTAGATTGGAAGTTAGTGTTCAGCTGATCAGAGTCCTGCTACCCTTCTGCTTTATGGCTTGAATTCCTTACAATAGCATCAAAGCTGGGAAATTTCCCACCAGTTACAAAACAAATAAAAAGCAAAATTCTCAGATGGCCTTTCAAGTTCATAGCAACATTGTGGTCATGTATCTGACTGCAGCTCAGGCAGCTGCAAAAGAGCTGCCAGCTATTAAAATTACTGCCTGGCTGCACTGGGTACCAGAAGCAGTGGACACTCAATAGCATGGGCTGCACCACAAACTGAACAAGGCTGGCTGGTGTGTGAGCAAGGGCATTGTGTCAGATGTGATCATGTCTGCCTGTAGTGAAGGAGAAAAGCAATGTTCTGTAAATGGCAGAGGCTTGTGCTTCTAATCCCAGAGCCATGTGTGTGTAAGTAGGGTTTGTCATGACAATGAATGCTGATGGGAGGGAGAAAAGAGGGGTAATTTGATTCTGTACTAGATGGCAAGGTGTTACAGTGTCCACCTTGCCTTTTAACTGTTGGTTGTTTCTGTATACTCGTCAAAGCAAGATGTTTATGGCAGGAAGAGAAATTACTATTCTGTCAGAAAAGAAAGCATTGGAAATAGAACGGTATTATTTTTAGTCATTGTCACTGAGGAAAAAGTTCCCAGAAGAAGAGGAGTTTGTGATAACTATACAGATCACTTTAGTTGATGTAGGAAAAAACAGTGGAGAGAAAGCCCAGGCTGGAATTGTATTTCCCCTCTCCATGGGACCATGTAATCATGAAGTGGTGAATAGTTTGTGTGTGTTCCATCTGCAGTCATGAACTTCTCAAAAGATATACACAACTCTTAGAGACAATTCACACCTTAAAATGAGGATATTCCAGTTTAGATTGAAAGCTATTTTGATAGGCCAGGAGGAGAACATAACACTGATAGCTGCAGACACAAGACTGACTACGGTTACCCTCTGAGTCACAGGAATAACACATGAGCCTATCTCCTGAGCTGAATCACCCTGAGACTGTTGTCAGCTTGTCAGGGCACCAACAAATGTGGCCAAACAGTGTTTGTTCTTCTGCATGCCCTTGACTGCTGTGTACTCTGTAGGGAGCAATGTGCAATCTATTCCCAGCTACAAAGGACAAACAGGCTCTGCAGTTCTCATGGACAATGATTGCTTTAGTACAATGTCATTTGTGAGAGCTGGTGCAAAAAAAACAGCTGCCAAGTTTCCCGATGAGCAAGGTTGCAGAAATAAGGCACTAGGGCAGAGGTTCATTGATACTGATCAGGATTCACTTTCCCAGCTCTGGGAGTTGTTCACTGTAAGGCCAAGTAATTTTGTCTCAATGTGTACCTAAGTGTCAGTAAAAAGCCCATAAATAATGCTCTCAGAAATGAAATGATTTGAAGCCCTCCATGAAAAGTTCTATACAAGCCCAAGCTGCCATAGTCAAGCCAGCCCCAACAATACCTCATGAAATGTCTTCCTTTCATGTTTGTTCTGGGGCCATGGGGAACAACGTCCTTTCAGGACAATAGATGTCTGCAATTCATGGTGAATTTCCTTTCCTTCTCTCATTAAAATCCATTCATTTTCAGCTCAGCCTCCTCATTCTCAAAAATACATCTTGGATATTTGTCAACTTCTATTCATCTTACTTAGTCTGTGCATCTAATCTCTTTGAGTCTAAACATTTCCTCTGATGGCAGAGCCTTGAGAGTGCAATTCTGCCAATTGGGATGCATTGAGGAGAGCCTCTTGGCAAGCTGGCTCATTCTTGGGGAACAGACATATTTGAGTAGTGAGACCTCAGGCATTTATACTGTGCAGGACACCACAATGCTCAGCACTCAGTAAAACTCAGAAGAGAACCACTGCCTAGAAAAGCAAAATGCTTACTGGCAAATGTTTTTCAAAATGGGTATGGAAAGCTGGCTTCAGTGCCCAGTTTTAGGTCAGTACTCCCTGTGCAGTTTCAGGAAGGCCACTTCATCTGAGCATGTAGCCTGGAAGGCAGGAACACAAGCTTGCTTCTTGTGCATGTTATTGTATTTGCTGCCTGCTCTGACACGTGTTTCAGGTTGACGAGGGCAGAACTGTAATGGTGTTATTCCCTAGTAGTAAGTGAAAGGAGATGACTCCTTTCAGATAAACCTGTTCAACAGCAGTGAAATCATAGCAGCTTTGGCCCCCTGGTGATTCAGCAGCGTTTCATCCACTGACAAGGAAAGACTCCTCAGCTCCTTACCCCGTTCTCTTTAAAAGGGAAAGATACTCTATGTGACTGACACTCAAGCAGTAGGCTTCTACTGCTCTGACTGGAGAGATCCTTGAGAGCTTGGTGACATCTGGTGGGAACTGGAAGGATCACAAGCCTTTTGTGATGACTGCAAAATAATTTATATAAAAAAAATTTAAAAATAGTCCCCCCAAAACAAGCAACAAAAATTTATAGATGTTATACTTAGAATCACAAGAGTACAAAATCTAAACATGATGTTATAATGATACATGCTGAACACTGTATAGTTCGGAGATCAATGGCTTGAAATGCTGGTGGGACATAACAGAGCTGAAATACAAGGAATTTGTCATTGGACTTTTTCAGGAACGTAAATGTCATCTTTTTATCATTCTGTTCAGAATATCAGTATAAAACCCAAACTATGCAGGCTGCAATTGCTCATCATGCAGCTCTAGGCCCCTATGATATCAGCAGTCTCCATCATGTTGAAATTTGCAAAAAGCACAAGTAATACCTTAGCTTGGAATGTACCATTGTGAGTTTGTTCAGTGACCCACTAGTGAGCAGTTAGATATGTGTGCCCAGAGTTAGGATGAGGTGTGGGTCTGGCAATGGGCACAAAACTTCAGTGAGGGTAAAGGTAGTGAACTTAAAGTTATATGCAGGCTAATTCTGGTAAGGAAAGAGGAAGGGTGTTATATGAAGTTCAAATTAATTATCCCACTTGATCTGAGTGAATATGTATGTGAATATGTTTTCCCTTTTTTTCTGGGTCTTTTCAATCCCATAAAGGTAAGCACTATTGCCTTTCCTCTCAGTTTTGCAAGTGCACTTTATGGATCTAGCTGCGTACAGCATTTCTGCAGCTTCCTTCACAAGATGGAGCAAATAATAACCAGCAAGATTTTCTCCCAGTGTCTTTTAGATATTGGAACAGTATGTCCCCTGAAAAACAGAGCATTCCCTGCATTTGCCAGAGGTTTTGTGAGGTCTTTGATAAAGAGAGAAAAGTCTGAAATGTTATTAATCAATCTCTTTTTCTTCTTCTTCGCTTTTTAGGATTTGTAATGGGAAAGAATGAATTTAGAAGGGAATCAGTAAAATGATGGTCAGAGTTTTCAGAAGCGATTATGAAGGCTACACCATAGATCTAGCTGCAACTGGGAGTCCAGAATGTGGCTACACATTGAAGGATGCTGATATGGGACCTTAAAACCACTGGTAAGTTTAAAAAATTGCATCCTGTTGCTGCAGCTTACTTATCTTTTCATCCTTTGGTAAGAAAGAGTTAGGTTAGATGACAAAGCAGGGTGGATTTTCAGCCTATCAAGTCCAAAGTGGATGCCCTCTTAACTACTTAGGAGAAAATCTTTTCTTCTAAGGATTCCAGTTGTGTGCCTTGAGCTACTCAGACCTCTGCCTCCCTTCACGTGCCAGTTCATCTCTGCAGGGATGTGATGAGTAGTATCCCTGCTGATAGTGTTTTTAGCAGAACCAATTGTCCACAAACCCTCACATACGAGGCTGTTTGCCATTGTACGAGCTCTGTCCCTATTGCGAATGACAGCATGAGGTGACCTAATTCACTCCAGTGGGTCCATCACACATGACTTCCCTGGGTGATTTCCCCCTCTGACAGGCTGTTGTCACCATCCATCCCACTAGGACTCTGCGAGCCCTCACCTCATATTCATGCAAGCACAGAGCTACACGCAGATGGGGCCCTTGCTGAGAGCTGGTCTAGTGAGTGGATGTTTGCATGGGCATAGTGAGCACAGGGCATGAACCTAAAGGCAGCTGGGTAGACTTTAGGCGTTTATCATAGTAGTCTATATGGAGTCTTTGGAGTTTAGAGTTGGGTAAGACCATTATTTTAGCTTCCCTGGCCAGCGCTGGAGCAGGATGCAGTTCTGCTGACAATGAGGAGTTCATGGAACTGTTATGACACAGTGGTAAGCTGTTCAGTCCATGCACAGAAAGCCTTGTTCAACGCTAGGCTATACACATGACATCTTTTGAGTCAGAAAGATTCTCCTGCCCAGACTGCAATGAAGGTAAAATCCACACATACAAAGTCTCTGCTAGCTGTAAAAGGACACTTGATTGAATACTTTTTATTCTGTTCTGTAGACAGTGGTGTTACATACATGCACTCACATGCAAGCACACACATTAGTGTGTCTTGAGGATTGAACTGATGTCTGATTTAAGTGTAGATTATTCTGTGATTTAGCAGAAGGTGAGAGCAAAGAAAAAAAGAACATTACTACAAGAAGTTAAAGAAGGGTGGGAATTCTCCCTGCTAGCCCCATTTCCTGTATAATTTGTTGGCAGCCTGCATCCATTTTCAGCTCGTTCCCATGGCAGGTGAATGCATCCACAGTAATGCAGATGCCCTTCCCAATCTTGCCAGCTTTCTCACATACCAGTACACATCATGTGTGTTTGTGATATGAATTTGAAGAGAATATATTCTACCTCTTTCAGAAGTTAAGGCAATTGCAATATATAGGCTTGGTGCCCTCAGCTGTTGAAGAATTAATTGAAAGCAGATCAGTGACATCCCAATCAGTGTTCAAAGAACAACTGGACAGGAAGAGAAGTGCTGGCATTTTGGAGGGGAGCTGTGAAGGGAATTGAACATGTGTAAATCCTCTGGCTGAAAGCTATGGAGAGGACATAGCTCCCCCATCTGTGCTGTGTAATGATTTTGAGGCAAGTTGGACTGAAGCTACAGAGAGCAGCAGCTTTGAGAATAGTTTTTCTTTCCTGCACAAGGCTGTAATCACTTCAGCTGGCTACAGACCATTGATCAGTGAAGTCCTGACCACCTGGAGGTAGCCTAGCTGCACTTTGAATTCCTCAAGGACTTTACAAAAAACTGGGAGTCAAGGTGCACAATCAGAAGTGAGGTGTGTAAAGCTTTTGCCCTATTAATGGAACAACTAAGACAGGAGAACTGTTGACAAACGAGAAGGAAAAAGCTGTTTTATTGATTGGATGTTTTTAACAGACTTATTGTTTGTATCCCCAGTTTAATCTGTGTTCTCAGAACTCCAAGGAAGTAACTGAGTTTCATCAGATGCTTTGATAGAGCTCAAAGCAGTGTTACGTAAATCCCAGGAGGACTCGTAGGATAATTGAACCTTTTGGGCCACTGACAAAGTCTAGCAGAAGAGCATAACCCAGCAGCCACCCAGCTCTTAGCAAGGGATCTAAGTGACTGTTGATGAGAGGAGGAATAGGTGGAGAAATCTCTATGTCATTGAAAATCACAGCAGGAGCTGGCATGGAGTGCTCTGGAAGGAGATGCTCTCGCCTAGAGCAATGTTGCTCTGAAGGAGTTGGGTATTTGTATTGAGCTGAGAGGTGTGGTCATCCCAGTGCTGCTGGCATTCCAGGCTTTGTCTGGATTCTGTCTCTGGGAACAGTTTTAGATCTTTTGATCTAAAATTGCTGTCAAGCAAAAGGAATTATGCTGAGTCCATGCTAAGTGACTCAAGTTAGGTGATACTAGCAGAATTTCTAGCTGTGAAATAATCACTTTGTTCCTACTCAGTTTTCAAATAATACTTAAGCAGAATCCTACTCTTTCCCTTAGTGAAGTTTCCCTTAATGACTCAGCACCAATTTCCTAATAATAGAGATAGATATATGCTACATGTGTCCTAATTCACAGAGGTGAAGGGGAACGTGTGGTAACTGTAAAGTGCAAGCATGAAGAATATTTCATGTTCTATATTGTCTTTTATTCGAGTACTCACTCAACACTTCCCAAGCATTACCTGTGACTCATTCATCTTCTTTAAGCCAGCAAAGCAGTAGACAAGGAAAACGAGGCATGATACTGTTAAGGAACTTGTCTTAAAATTAATTATAGATATGATGAAGAGAGGAACCCAGGAGTTCTGGAAGAATATGTGTAGTGCTATTCCAAGTTAAATAAACTAACTTTTTATTTCTTATATCAAATGAAAGTCAAAATTTCCCAAGAGTTATTGAATTGTTTCAGCTTAGGATTTAAAAAAAGTCAGAAAGCATTGTCTGTGTTTCTGTTGAATACTCAGCTACAAGTTTTACCTGCTTTCAGTGGATAAAAAAGGGTGGAAGCAGCATAGGTTAATGAGAGACCAAGGTTCAGTTCCTGCTTCTGGAACAATGGCAGCCTCCTGATCAGCATGAGAGTGTCATCAGGATGGTGCTAAACCTGCAGTAAAATCTGGAGCAGTAAAATAAAGAGCTGGGGCAGGTTTGGGATTTTCTTACAAAGACTCAGATTTGGATCCGTTGTTTCATCCAACATTTCTGAAAGTGTGTGAGCTAAGTTTCTGTCTGGTATAGGGGTGCTTTTGCATGTGTTACTATTTGTGGCAAGACTGCAGGCCAGGCATGCTTTCTCCTGATGTTGTAGCCCAAGCTCCTGCTTTATCAGCACTTTTAGAAATACAATAACAGCAGTTTCCTTGCTCTCATGGTGGGGATTTGCTTTGTGAACACTTGTGTTACTATAGCTACATTTCCCTAATGTTCATTATTTCTCATAGTGTCCTTGTCACTCATCCAAAGGTGCTGGCATTAAGCAAGCTCACAGCATGTCTTTTCTGCCTTGGGAACTGTTGGTAGGTGTACTGAATGAGCCAAGAGGTACTGCAGCTGGTGCTTTGCCTGGAATAAATCTCCTTCAGCCATGAAGGAAGTGGTAATGGAAGTAGTTAGAAGCTTTTTACAGCAGTGTGATGGGAAAGGAAAGCCTACAGTTACTGGCATGTCTTTCCAAGCGTGTTGAGCAGGAAGGAGAAGAAGGGATTGTCATCTCTCAAGAGAACAAATGCAGGGAGGGGAGGGAGCACAGGCAACTTCAGTTAATTGCTAGGTTGTGTAATGAGCTGGGGTGCTGGACAGCTACTGTATAGTCCCCATTGTGTCTGTCGCCTGGTTGGGGGTGTACTGCTCTCAGGCATTTTAACTGCTTTTTGGGGTTTTGTTTTGAATGGTTTAATGAGAAAGCTAAATAGCTGTATAATTCAGAACAGGATTGCAAAAAGTTCACTGTCCCTCAGGCGTGAATGTGTAACTGGTGCCGTGCAGAAAAAGCAGTGAATTCTGAACAGCCACCTACCTCATATGGGAGGACACTGAGCAGTTAAGACTAAGTAAAAAACTAGAGATGATCACTGGCAGATCTTTCAGACTGACATTCAAGAGATGCTCCATACTCTGCCTCTTTTCTTAATCTCCCGTATTGGTTTCTCAGGACTTGATCAGTCCTTAAGTGGTATTAAAACAGCAACTATCAGTTGTCAATAGGAACCAAAAAACTGTACTTCCTAATTTCAGTAGACTGTTGGATGTAGCCGTTGGATGGAATCTTGTAATCTCTCTGAACCTGTACTTGCATATTGAGGCCACTGTGATGATTAAAAAATTGGAATTAAGAAATGTATGTTGTATAAGGAGAAGCTGAGAGAGTTTTGGCTGTTTATCATGAAGAGAATGCTCAGGGGGATCTTAGCAATATGTATAAATTCCTAAACGGGAGGGAGTAAAGAGGTAAAGAAGAAGAAACAGATTCCTCTTAGTGGTATCCAAAGACAGGACAAGATGCTACAGACACAAACTACAATCCAGGAAATTTCGTTTAAATATCAGAAAAAACCATTTTACTCTGAGGATGGTCAAATACCAGAACAGGTTGCCTAGACAGGTCAAGGAGTGTCGATGTTGGAGATACCCAAAATCCACGTGAACACAGTCCTGAGCTCAAGGTGACACTGCTGGGAGTTGGAGGGTTTAGACTGGATGGTTCCCAGAGCTTCCTTCCAATCTCAACTATTCTGTGTTGTAGTTCTGTGATCCAGGGTTAGTTGTTCCATGTTATTGGGCCTGGAGAAGCATGAATGAAGTATGAGGTTCTGTTATTCCTGGTGTGCACAAAGTAAGTGACCAAGACAGAAACAATTATATCAGTATGGCACTACAGAACACTTTTCTGGTTTCACAAGTTTATTTCTACCCTACAGAGCTACACCTGTACAAGATTATGTGCAAACCATGCTTTACTGTTGCACATATCTTGGTAAGTGCTGTGCCCTTCCATCACACAGATTACTGGACATTTAAAAGATTCATCTGATGGTGGACTCTAACTCAGTCTGCTTAGCCTGCAAGGGCGGGCTCTCTTTTCAGTGTAAAGGGCTCAACTGACTTTTTTTTTTCTTAGTATTACAATAATATTTTGTCAGCTTTGCAAGCAGTAGGCAGGCAATCTTCATGTTGAGTCCAGCTTTGTGATTTAATAGCTGTGAGAAATACCATTGTCCTTCACTAGTAACTGAGTGTTTTGCACCTGGAGTTGCTGTTCCTATGTAATTCCAATAAGTAAACCACTCAGATTATGCAAAGTATCATTTAAAGGGCAATTTATTACTGCTAACACTGTAAAGGAAGTGAGAAAAGTTCTATTTATTACTGCTAACACTGTAAAGGAAGAGAGAATAGTATAGATAAACTTACATCCCTTCAGATGTTGAGAACTCTGGCTTGTGCAGCATCAAACAAGCATCCAGTGTGGGTGCAATACACTGTGCAGACCCTGTCTGTGGAAGGGTTGCCCCATTTTGATCATTTGAACTGTTGTATTATTTTTTCACAAGAAAACAATTCCATTCCGTATTTCTATTATTCAGTAGAAAGAATGTTCCTGTGAGAGCTTCTTGCTGCACTTGTAGGTATAGCCAAGAAGTCACAGTGGCATAATTTCGATTAGCAAGTGGGATCTGCCTACAAGCCCTCTGTTACATTTATCTGGCTGTGTTTATTCTGCAGCTGAGAGACACGGTCTGTGCCAAGGGCAGGAGCGACCGGGTACGATTAGCCACTGTCACAGTCGCGATTTGCCCCTAGATGGCAGTGATTGCTGCTCTTTGGCAGGACAGGGCCTCTTTGCAGTTGCTGTATTTCTTTCATCACTGAAGGGCCTGTTGTTCAGTAAGGCCATAAACTTCAACTGAAAAGACAGAAAAAAATTACTGACTTATCTCTCAGGCTTTTTAAGAAAATTTAAAGGAAGCATGATTATATTAGGACAAGTTGCTACTTTTTAAAGTCAATTATTTCAGTCTGACAATGCTCTTGTAGACAGTAACACCCGTTTTGGCATGTGTGGATATTTTCAGGTATCTTTTCCGTTGCAGATGGGGTACTAGAGTACACAGAGACATCAGCATGAAGCAGTTCTGAGTCCATGGAGCTCAGTGAAGATGTTAATAGAAAAATGGGGACACCTGTTTTCTCCTGCACAGGATTTCATAACCTTACAGCTGTGCAATGGTTGTCCTTGCTATACTTGCTTTTAAATTGAGATAAAATGGTAGATATAAATAAGCTTAACAGCAGTCTTAATTCTGGTTAAACAGTTACTCCTCCAAAGTAGGATTACAAGTTGAGCTGTTCTGTGGACAGAGCTACTGTCTGAGCACAGAGTATGACTGACAAGGTTTTGTGCCACAGTATGAATCTGAGGACTAACATATGTTTACTTGTTTTGTGTGCTTGTTGTGGCAGGCACTGTCTTCAATAAACGTGCCCTTTTTGTTCACATTTGCACTGTGGTTTGTCCTAACGGGCAACTAGGTGGTAGAGCACAAAGGGTGATCTCAGTGTCACTTCTGAAGTAAGAAGTGTGACCATAGGCACAGGCTGAGGTTCTCTACCATAACACATCTCTTGCATATTAGGACATGTGCAAATTCCTGTTAGAGCACTTTATATGCTAAATAATATCTCATCAGAAATCATCCAGAGCAGTCTGATTATCTTTTCTGACTGAGGAAAGATAGTTTTGTGTGTAGGCAAAGAATCAGAGCTTTTATCATCTGTGTTTAGTTCCCAAATTTTTAAAAACTCTGTAGACCTTGGACAAATCACCAACCACTGCCTCACTTCCCTGTGAATGAAATGGGACAATAGATTTTCCTTTCTTTTCAGTTTATCCTGACTTGTCAAGTAGTGTGAGCTCTTTAAAGAGTGGGCTATCTTTTGTTCCAAATGAATACATATCAGTGAGCCTCTATCTCCGGGGAGTTTTGCATGAATAAGGAACACAGAAGTGGGACTCTCAGTTGTGCTCTGTGTGTGGGGAAATGCTTATCAGCTGCTGGATGTGGCCATATTCCACACAAAACATGCCTTTAGAGGAAGTTTAAAGATAAGCCCCTATAAATAAAATATTTTTCCCTAGAGCTCTTATACATTAATAGTTAGGTATTGCAGCTTATTTTTTATAAAAAGAAATTGAAATTAGGCAGATTTTTTTTTTTCAGAAATCTTTTTAATATCTTTGTAAAACAGGAAAAACTTATGCCAAACAGCAAATACATCTGTCAAACAGCTGCAAAGATGATGCACAGATAAAGCTGTGAGGATTGTCTTCAGAATACTTGTTCTAAACCACAGGAAAAGCACCTTTGCATAAAGTAAAGGGATATTTTCACTAAGAAGCTTATTAAATTACTGTGATACAAAAGATGAATTGTGCATTCATTACAGTGTAATGCATTGATTGCCTAGTAGTACACGTGCAGTAAGTAAAGTCAAAGTGAAAGGCCAAATACCAAATGAAGGTAACAAAATTAGGAAAAAAATTGGCTGATGACATTTGACAAATTTGTGCAAACAGTCCTTTATATGAAACTTAAAGATAATAAATGCAGAATGTATGGAGAGTAATGCTTCCAGGAAGGACCAAATTCAATGAATTTAAGACAAAACATTGAATTCTGTTTATGTTTATATCAATATGAATCCAGGGTTACTCCTGGTTTTATTTAGCATTGCTCTGGAACTTTATCAATATGCTTGAAATTAGCATCTGGCTCACATAATGAAATACATTTCTATATTTTCCTGCCTCCAGACTATTGGAGGGCAGAAAGAAAAAATGGACCTTGGCCTTAATTATAATTGTATTACAGTGGCTTTTTCTAAAAGCCATACTTTAAATTTTTTTTAATACCTCGTTCTTTCTGAATTATAAACCTCTTATTCGTAATGAAAATAAATAGGTATTTTATTTTCTTGCTTCTACTGCAGTTTTATACCCAGTGCCTCTTAATATTTACTCTTTTCCAGAACCAAATAAGTTTTAAAAATATGTACAATTCAGTTAGATTGTTTCAGTTTCCTACGTTTACAAGTTACACTTCCAATGCACATCTAATCACTTCCATATCTCACCTTCTAGATAAGGACTTAGAAGTAGTACTATAGAAACAAATACAGTCTTACAAATTGAAAAGCAGATTTCTTCTCAAATCCACCCACACAAACGGAAACACTTGTTACAAGAGAAATAAACTGTACAGAGAGTTCTTTAATTTAAAGATCTGATTCAGCCCCTACTGAAACCAGCAGGACTTCCCACAGATTCAGATCCTAGGTAAGAATGAGAAGATGGTTATTCAGTGGAAAGGATTAGGGGAAGATGAAATGTACGTATGTACCACAACGCACACACCGTTGTTTCACCTGGCTTAGTATTGCATTCCTTTTTATATGGATGTAGAATGAAAATACTGATGCTATCTACATCTGTTCATATTGCTGGAAAAAAATTAATATTCCATCCAATTATTAGAATGCTCTTCCTTTGAAGGGAACCATGGCTTAAAGACATCCTATTTTTTCTGTCAGTTTCTTGATTTAAGATGTCTAGTGATAGTGGTATAAGCTCATGGGCTGGAGTGATGACTGAAAATGGTTCTACATTGTTCAAGGAACCAAAGGTAACCAAATTGAGTCCTCCCATGCAAAAGCATAACTGATAGAGTAAACACTGTGATTTGCAGTCCAGAAGCCAATAGTGCACAACAGTAGATGAGGGACAACTAATCTTCCACCAACATCAACAGAATCTTAGATCTTTATAGCTGCCCTCTGAATAGTAAAGCTACTTCCAAAGGCTGCTATATCCTTGCTACAGTCCCAAAATATATTCCTAACAATTAATATGTTATTACACAGAATACAAAAATTGTCCATGGCAATTTAACACAGCAGTGTTGCAGTGCTGGCTGGCTATTTCTTCATACTTGGAGCCAAGAAAGAAATTACTTACGCAGGACATCTTAAGCAAGGTTTTTGATATGACTTTAAAATCAGGGTAATCTAAAAAAGCGTGTAATATAACACTTGTCTGTGCTGGCTTGACATCTCTTTAAAGCAGTTTCTGGGTGGTCCTTGGAGTTCAAGAGGAATAGCAACAGGAAGAGTCATATTGCAGGAATCATATTCAGTAGGAATCCATTGCTCGGAGGATCTGAAGGACTTCCAGCACAACTTCGTAACAGAATAAATACTCATCCTGTATATGGAGACACCAGTGTGAAAAACCTGGTTACATTCAACATAAATTCTAGACAAAGAAGGATAGATTAGCTGAAGTTATATGTTACATGTTTATATATTATATGTTATATGTTTATAACATCAGCATTTTTGTGATACGGATACAAAAACTTACGTATTTAAGAGAATCCTTGTTCTTTTTGTTCATCACTGGTAAAAGTACAGGAATACTGTATTTTAAGCATGTGCTCAACTCTCATTTAGGATAGTTAAGGTTACATGTTTGCTTAATTTTAGTCACATGTTCAATCATTACCCTGAAGAAAAGTATATCAAAGCATGTGCTGAAATATTTGCCTATTGGAAGAACTTCTTTTAGTTTTCTCTTGCTTTTATTCTCACCAGCTGTTTTCTCTAAGGTGAGTTAGCTGCATCTTGTCTTTTTCTGCGTGAAAAATCTTTTCAGGACTGGGTTTAGCTCAGGAGTAGAAAGGTTTACTTGGTGATGATAACTCAGCAATAGCAAGAATTCAATTGAAGGCTGTAATTTTGCAAGGTAGGGTTTATAGTACATCACTGGTTCTATGATACTTGCTTTTCTTCTTGCTTTAAAAAAGGAAAGGAGGGTGTGTGGTGTCTGTCCTGTATTGCTGCTTTGCTTTTATTTCACTTATTTAATAAGGGACAGACTTTGATATTTAAAACTAGACAGCACTTGCGTAGAAGGCTGTTACTTTCTTCAAATGAGAGCACTAAAATTATATTTTAAGCCCCAGATTTATCAAAGCATGTGGAGCTGTACCACTAATTAAGGCTTTTAAACAAATAATAATCTAGTTACATATTTAAAACTTACCTTAGTTTGGATCATGCCAAAACGCTGATCTCGCAAATCTCTCACTATCTGCTTGATGTTGAACTGTCAGAAGAGAACGGTTTTTATTTGGTTGACGCGCAAGTTATAAAGAAAGATTTAAGCATATTCAGATGGGGAAGCTGTGACAGTTCTTTTAGAAATAGTATATTTGTAGTTATTACCTTTGTTGTTTAAAACAATGAAATCTGGGTTTATTCCATTTTGTTGGGGTGAATTCTTACAGGAATTATTCTGTTCTAAGATGCCCCCACCATGTTGTTGATATGCACGCCAGTCTGTAATACTTAACAACGATCTGTTTGATACTTACACATAAGTCTTTTTCTATATAGCTGAGAAGAATTTCAACACACAGCAAAACTCCACTTCTTCCAATGCCAGTGCTGCAGTGAGCAATGATAGGTCCTGTCCTGTGAGCTTTTCTCATGTAACAAATAAATTTTACAAGCTGCTCAGCCAGTTTGGGAATATTGTGGTCTGACCAAGTGGCAAATTGCAAATGACTGATAATGCGCTTTTCTTCTGTCTGGAAGAGAGACATCAGAAAGGTTAAAAATGATCAGTCCTAAAACTGATTTTCAAGGAATCCACTAAAAATTTTCCTTCAGCCTCATTCTTAAAATTGTTTATTTACAATTCTTTAGCTTTTCACACTTGACTCCATTAAGATTTCTTTAGGTTTCAAGAAATGCACCCAGAAGATTCAGGCCTAGGAAATTTACTTCATATGACTTTGATGAGACACTGAAGTTACTCTGTTGCCTTGAAAGAATGTAGTTATCTCATTTGTTGGTTAGAAAGGAAAAACAAAACCATTTGTTAAATTCGGACATTGCAGTACTGTTTGCTAAAACTGTTTTTGTAGCTGAACTAAGCCTTACTAATAGAAGAGTAGTAATGAGAGCCACAATACTAAAATTGTAAATATCTGATGGCTATCATATATGAAAGAATAACTTGTGATTAGATACTCAATATGCAAACCAACTAAAAATGCTTACAAGAATAAATAAAATGTAGATAAAATAAAGAGCAATATTAATTGAATTTTCCTGGGTCAACATTTCATGTTGCCAGCTCACAAAGCCACGTTAAAGTCTGAATGCTAACTACCTGAATTTTTACTATCAGAAGACTTTGAATGTAAGTATGGATTTCTGCTGAAGTAGACCCGTGGCTTTCTGTAGTAGTTTGCTTCTAGTTCAGTACAAACACAGCAAACGTAACATGTTAATTGAAACAATCACATATGGTGTTCCATCTTGCCATTTTAATAGTCTTTTGGGAAGACTCATATCAAATGCTTTAGAATGCTTCACACTCAGTGACATAAGGTGAATTTCCTCAAATAGAGTAATTGTTATCTTGATGGAAAAGGCACAAAGTTTATTTTGGCACAAGTTTTTTAATTATGCCACTAAATAATATGTCCTGCAGAAATTTTTGCAAAGCTTTACTTAATATTGAAGCAAGACTGATGGACTTATACCTGCCATGTTTTCCGTGTTCTTCCACCTGGATTCTGTATTTGTTAAGTTTCTAAAAAATTGCTGCTAGATTGGTAGTTTCATGTATGTTTGTGTCTTTTCATGAACAAAAAAAGTATCATTTGTGCTAAATTCTAGGGTGAAAGCCACCTTCCTTCCCTCTTTCCATCCAACCAGCATTACAGAATATGAATCCACTCTGGCATGGATGTGATTTGATGAGAACAGTAAGCGGTTCTGCAAAACACTGAACACACTAGTTCTGTGGCTATTAGAGGTCTCGTTTTTGTAACTTCTTGTCCAAATCCAGGTAATATTGGATTCATTGGTTGTGCGATGAGCAAAAAAGAAGCATCTCATTAACCCTAATTTCATGCCTGTTATTCAAATTTTTACATCCCTAAAAAATACCGAGCACATATTATGGAAGAAGCAAACAATACTACTTGTATCTACTCATGTAAACTACATAATCGATTTCATCATATATGAAAGTATTAAGTCTACGTAACTTACCTGCTTGTTGATCATTTCTATTTCTCTAATTATGAAGCATTCCAGAATCTGGTAACTGTGTAGCCTGAGATAGAAATTAGCCAGGTCTTTGCAGTCATGGGGAGGTTCAGGCCAGTATCGATGGCATTTGACTTGCCCCAGCTCCACTTCTTTTGTCATCATGGCAATCACATCTGACTCACTCTCCCAGACCATTTGCCAGAAATCAGCCATAGTGGATGGCAGAGGCCCTTGGGTTATAATATAAAAATGTTCCTCTTCTCCAACATTCATTCTAATGTAACTGGCGTTAATGTAGCCATTCTTTTCTCCCAGAGGGACTCGTGTCTTATCATCTGTGCAGAAACAGAAAGATGCTATTTCAGCAGTGGATCTGGAACAGAGTTCCACCATCTCCAGCACTCAGGGAATAGAAAACCTCAGTCCCTCCAGAAAAGTATGCCTCTGGATTTTGGAATACATTTGACCAATAGCACTAATATTAATCATTGCTAGTAGGAATTCCCCCAGATAAATTGTATGGTTCATTGCAGCTTTATTTCTCTTAAGGTATTTGTGTAACACTGTAAAGAGCCTTCGAATTACCATAGAATTGTTTGGCAGTGTTCCAAAATAGTGTACCCAGTGCTGCTTTTTATGTATTGCATAGGAATTTTGTCACTGGATATTGGTGTTATAAACCAGGAAAACCTCTAAGAATAAATATACTGCATCATGGATATATAGAGGTGCTAAGAATTTTTGCATGTATTGTCCTGCTGCTGCAGTTTAGAAAGAAATCATGGGTCCAGAAAGTTTTCTTCTGTTTCTCTGATGACTTTGTTCACCAAACGTATGTTCTCATTTCTGTACATACTTACATGGAAGGATATCTCGGTATCTGTTTTTATTCTGGTTTTCTGGTGCTTTGCCAGTTCTGCAGTCATCTATTGGTTTCACATGTTCTAAAGCCTAGTTCAAAAAGAAATAGTCAATCCATGTTGTTCGCATCCTCAACAGAAAACTTTTACAGTGTCAGTGTGAGCAAACTTTACTGCTGTACATGACCCAAGACTGGCAAATAGACTTCTTACAGAAGAGGATCAGTACATCATTCTCTAAACTTCTAGGCAAGGAATTCAAGTTGCTTTGTATTTTCTTCAGCCTGCACAATATGTCTGCAGTTTTCAAATGGTATTTCCAACCCTCATCCTCAGACCCTGTCAGTACAAGTCCCTTTTGTATATTGCTGTATTATAGATGTTTGGAATACTGTCTTGGCCAAATGTCAGCATTTATGATTGATAACACACTGACTAAAGCACTAACTATTGCACTGTTAGCAGTGCAATAATGACAGTGAATACTTGTCAGTGATGGAGAAAGTGATTAATATAGGGAACAGCCCCAATGATATTAAACGCAAATCATACAGTTGTTAAGTACTTCACAGCAGATTTAGGGGAATGGAATGCAGTGTAGTCGGAAGCAGGCATGTGCAAGTTCATTTAATTTACAGTTTTGGGTTACCTTGACATATTTTTATTCCTCTACCTATTTGCTATGCATTGCACAATGCTCGGCCATCACATACTGCCACTATGCATTTATATGAACTGAAGTACATGTGACAGGTCTTGAACACTTTCATCAGTTACTACAGCTTTTACTCAGATAAAATATCCACTGGTTTTGGTAACCAGCACTTTACTTATTAGATCTTTATGTTTTCTGTGCAGACATGTGACTCAGCTCATAGTAAGCTATACCTACATCAGTTATGGAATGGAATGAATGGGAATTAATACATGCCTTTGAGCCTTCAGGGAAAGTCAGCAAATCTTATACACTTGAGCCTGTGAGATTTTGTAGCCAGAAAGTCAGAGTTACAAAGGCAAGTGAAAGAAACTGATAACATTGCAATTACTATGGAAAAGTGGCAGCAATCCATTTCACTGGTAATGAGCATGTCCTTTAAAGGAAAATCCAATACTATGTTGAAGAATTATGAAATAATCTGTTCTGTGGCAATTTGATGATAACTGCACACTCCATTTATGTTCTGAAACAAGAGATTTTATAAGCCTTCCTAATTTTACATTTTTTCATGATTTATATGCAATCAGATTTAATTACATGTTTTAATTATCTGTGGAGGTACATTATTTTTTTTTTTTTGTAATTTCACTAAGTTCCTGATCTTAACAGCATCTTGTGGCAATGAGTTCTATGGATAATGGGACCATTGTTTGGAACATTTTCCTTTCAGCTGTTTCTACACTAGATGTGAATCCCTAGCAGCACAGATTTCTTGCTTAGGTACAGCCCCTCAGATAGCTCTTAGGCAGATGTTCAGCAAAGTTGAGGGTGTAATAGGAAGAAGTCAGTCTAGGAAAAAGTGATTCCTAATCTACATTATGAATGTGACATTATTTGTTTTCATTCTACATGGGCAGTATCTTTGAACAGGGAACGGTGTAAGGCTGACGTGCATGGAAAGAGAGAGAGCCAAATGCTGTACTATCACCCAAACAGCAGAGTAGAAACCCCATTTTGGCAGGAATAATTGTCAGAGAAAAAGGATTCAGTAAAGATATACAAGTTGAACTCCCATACAGTATGCAGAAGGCTATTAAAAGTCACCTTCTTAGCTGTGCTGAATTGTTAGTCCTTAAAAAGTAATCACACTTTACCATAAACTCCTTTAGCACCTCTTGATTCTCAATCCGCAGCTGAAGGCCTTGAATAAGACCTGTTATGCCAGTCCTTGGATCTACTCCACTCTGTGATGGTTTCAAGTTAATTAACTGAGTCAGTTCATCTCCAGAAGCAAAGGTTCTGTCTATGTATCAACAACAACAACAACAAAAAGCAAACAAAAAAACAAAACACAACAATAAAAAACCACGAAATTTTTAATTACTATTGTTCATAGTGCAAAATCTTGGCTTTAAAAACTAGGGAGCTGCAGTATGTGTATATATTTTGCTGCTTATATTGTGGAAGTGAAATGTGAGAAAATGGAAGAAAATATTTTCGTCTTACTTATGTTCACAGCAGAAAGAAGAGTAAGTCAGCATCATGGACACAACCAGCACCACATTTCATGTTATTTGGGAGCAGATCCAACTACTGCAAGTTATTGCCTCACAGAGTTTCTAAATACAGTCTGTTCTAAATAAACTGTTCTTGTGGAATTGTAAACTTTAATGCTAGTTTATACTGGTATAGGAGACTCTGGCCACATCTTCACAGGGAATCATCTTCATGTTTCCAACAATTCCATGACAATTAGTATTGCCACACCCCACTTCTAGGAATAACTACGGAAAATTCTTCCTTCCTAAAGTAAGCAAATATATTTTTCTTTTCATCTTACCTCACACTCCCGTTCAAGAACAAGATATGAACTATCTTTGATGAATCAAAGTCAGGATTCAGTTTTACTACTTTGCTCATCCTGAAATATGTGTTCTGATCCAGTACTTGACAGGTTAAGAAAATGGATAAACATTGCCTCTCCAGAAATATCACTACTCAGCTGGAGAAACTGAAAAACTTTTGTTCCCATGTTACATAAAAACAGTAGCTTGTTATGTAAAAAATAATGGTTTGAGGTAGAGGAATTACGGAATTTGGGGTTTTTAGTCACAGGCTACTGTTTGCAAAGGATAACATGCCAGCTGTCTGAAAGAAAACCTCATTGTTTGTTCCACGGGTTTGTTGCAGGATGAAGCAGGATGAAGCTTTCCTCTTGTAAGAGATCATTGCGGCTCTTAACTAATTTCTGTTACAATAGAGTTGTGCTTGCTGTGTTTTTGTCTGGGCTACAACTTGCCCCTGCCTTGCCTGAGCTTCTAAGACATTTTCTGTTTGCATTCCATTCTCTAACTGTCGAAGAGGCTCCTATTACTTACTTGAGAGTACCAGGGAAGACAGATCCCCACTTCAGACAGAGCACACTATTTCCCATACACCTCTCCTTCCAGATCAAGTGGAATTAAAAAACCCCAAACTCTGAGCAGGTAGTAGATGATAGATTGGTTATAATTTTCTGTTTGCTGGCCAGCAAGGCTTGGTAAATGTGAGGGAGATAAATGTGTTTTACTTCTAATAAGAGCCATCAGCAGCTCATTGCCTCCACGGGGTGAGAAGAAGCAGGGAGAGAGAGCAACTTGCATTGCACAGAATCTGTGAGATACTGCAGCATCCTCAGTATGATTCCTTTCACAAATTATTCTCATTTGGAGCAGAAGGAGCATAATTTTCATAAAGGAACAATTAGGCAGATTCTTTCTATAAACTCTTCTGCTGTCAGAGGGGCTTTGGCGCCTGAGCTGTGAAAGTGCTTCAGTACATGCTTAAGCACATCATTTCTAGAGGTTTTAATGAAATTGTCATGGGGGGTGAAATTCAGCGATTCTGGGTACAAAGTATTAATAGAGAATTTGACCCTTCATTCTGCATTTTTAAGTTTTTAATTTACTTTTTTTGAGAAATTGTGTGGGAACAGTGAGGGAGAGAGGAGACACCTCCTGATGTATGTCTCCTTTTAGAGGTACAAAGGTTTGGATGGCCTTTCTAAGCATCAATGGTAAAAATTGTGCCTTGAGTGCCCTGGTCTTTGAGACTGAAAGAACAAATCCTTAGCTTGTATACAAAGGACTAGTATTGTTCTCAGTGTACATATATGGAGGTGCTGGGCTATACTGTTGAAGAAATAAGAGAAGTTTTTGCATGATTACTTCTAGGTAGAACAGGAATCCTGGGAGGCATAACATCATCTTCATTGTTCCAGTTGCCTGACTCAGACTGTTGATTTTCTCTTCTGCAGCTTTCACATTCTGTACATTTCTGTGACCTATAAAACAACATTAGTTGAAGTGGCAGAAGCTTTGAAAATCTGAACCATACAAAGATTTTTTTTGTTTAATCTATTTTTGATCACTTTTAATTTCTTGAGCAAGTATTTTCAAGAATTATTCTGAACTCTGAAGATCATAAGTTCAAGGAGTTGCAGTAGTATTTTGTCTGGAGTGTTGTTTGCACATATAGATACTGAAAAATACTATTATCGGTATGTGATTGTTGTTGGATTTCTTCAGAGATAAGAACATACTCTAAATAAAATGCTGCCCAAAATTACTGGAAGTAAGGTTTCTCACAGCTAGAGACAATTTTTCATGTATGACATTTTTCAGTTGTTAGCCCTTACACCTGGAAACTTCAGTTTTCTTGTCTTAGTAGTTGTGTGGAAGCTGTTTAGCAGCTCTTCCTGCAGGTGGAGCTGCATTCCAATAGACCCGGGTTTCTGTTCTTTGCATACCATAGAGCTGGAAATGAAAGAATAAATTATCCATACTATTTGTTTTAATAGTTTTACTTCATTTGAAAGACTTACCTGTCCGAAATGTTACTGATGATATCCTTATAGTCTTGTCCAGCCAGCTGACCTTGCAGAGGAGATTGGTCTGTACTTTCTGGATCCTGCAGGTTTCAAATAAGAAAAAGCTGTGAAAAATCAGTACACAGAAACATCAATAATATAGTTACTTTCATCAACACTCTTCTTTGTTTCTGGCAGAAATGTGTCCTTCACTCAAGAAGGAAAGGGAAAATAGAATAGTTTCCACTTTCAGAAGAACGTGTGTATTGCAGTATCTAGCAGGAGTAAAAAACCTTATCAGCTGCACCGATAAGTTTCTGAACAATAGGACAATACAGTCTAGAGACACCTCTATATCTCAGCATGCATGAATGAACTTTGAGAAGTTTTTTATATCCTCTCTGATCTCAGAAAGAAAATGCAATCACAGGAATCATGAGTCACTCTCTTCCCCTCCCAATTCTTGGCAGCAGGAAGCACCAGCGTCTGAGATGGAACTGTTGGTAATCATTTCCTTTTTTTATCTTAGACACAATGATGCCAATGGTAGAAGCAGGGTGCAGCTGCTCTGCTGAAGAAGCATTCAACTAACAGAGAAGGCAGACCCTTGATGACCCTCCATATGCAATAGAAGCAATAGTATTGGTGGCTGTTTTTCCATCCTAGACAATAATAACTAGGTACTGCATTTAAATAATGCTGCAGAACATCTGCTGTTAGTATGTGAAAGTAGATTCTTCTCACCTGTAACATTTGATAGATAATTATTTAAATTTTAGTTCAAATTGGTGTTTATTCTTTCACTGCTTAATATTTCAGATGCACCCAGAAAACACCCTGGCATATTACACAGTATAAACTACTGAATGCCCCAGAGAATCTTAATGGTAGCTCCCACTTATACCTTATTTTCTTACTTTTGTGCATGTATTTCCTCATTAGAATAAGGACATTTATAGCTGCTGATTTCAGCATGAATTCATCTACTCAGTTTCTGCACCTACTGATTACATAGATCAGAGACTGTTGTATTGATTTTTGTTTTCGATTTGCAAAGAAAATGTGTTTTACTGCTTCATTTTTACTTTTTTTTTTTAGTAGCTTGTCATTTTCAAAGTCTACATCTCTGGTGTAGATGGCAGCTGTGCTCTATAAAGTAAAGCAGAAGTAGTTTCTATTCATATGAGACAACTAAAGGCAAGCTGGAAATAATGAAGAGAGAGGTTAATGGAACCAATTCAGGAAGAGCACTAAGCACATGCTTAAATTTAGGTATGTGGTGTGCTGAATTTGATAGACTTAATCACATTGCTTAAAACTAAATGTTTGCCTTGATACCTTGCTAGCTCGGGGATCTGATAGGTAACCTGTAGCCTTACTACTATCTCTTACTTCTCACTGATATTATTTGTTGGGTGTACTTCTTTGTCAGATCATAGATATGACCTTATTTTGGTATTACATTTCACCAGTCTCTAAAAGTTTAGTTCCAACACCCATTCCAACAGCATACTTAAAACTTCCACAAACAAATTCCCCGTCAAGGTTTTCCCAGCTTATTCATGTCAAGGATTCTTACTATTTTTCTTTTTCTAGTTCAATTATAATACTTGAATTGGGGTTTGGGTTTTTTATGTGTTTTCTGGAGGATAAGAAGACCTAAATTTCTCACGTTTTGTGAGGGTTTTTACAGTTTTAAACTTAGAAATAATAGATGCTGTGAAATTTAATGTGTAATGTCTTGCAGGACTTACTAAGATTCAAAAACATAACCATGTGAAGAAATTTAGATGCATTTGAATTATGAATATTAGTGGAGACAGTTGAATAGAAATATTTTCATGTATATGGTTTAGAAATATCGTAAGAATGGTAAAATTAATAAATTATTCAGTATTACAAAGAATCAGAACAAGACTTGCATATTAAACCTTTCTTCCCTCCACCCTTTTAGCATATGTATTATACTTCTCATATGCTCTTATCTCAGCAGAATCCTGACTCACTCAAATGTCAGCAGCTCCAGTCATTGCAGCACACTTCCCTCAAATTAATCTTTTTTTCATTAAGAAGGTGTGGTTCTTGCCTACATTGCAGCAAACCCATGTTGTAAACAAACATATGAGTACATTGCCTGATAACTTCTGAAAACTTCTCTGATTTTACCTTGTTGCACATTTGGTTGGAGCCCTCTTCCTTGAAACTGAAAACAGGCTGGGCTTGCAGACTTTCCTCACCACTTGCTGAATACCAGAAAACAAAACCAAAGTCAAATGCATGAAAATATAGGCCCATTTCTTCTCTGCTGCTTACACCAAAGGACTTTGACCTCAGATGAGGCACTGAGATAGTGTCTTAAACTGGCATAGAATCTCCCTTTAGTGAATGCTCTGGGAGGGTTAGTACAGGACAAATGCCATATGCCACCACTGAAGAAGCCAGCATAATTGAGACTGCCAGAAGATACACTGAAGTAAAGCCCTGTATTAACAGCAGCTATAAAAAATCCTGAAACAATTTAAATCTGCCCTGCGTAACCCAGCTCATTCCTTCACAGTGCTAAGGGACAAATACCACAGATTAATTTTGCTGCCAGTACTTCTATAATACCATTGTGTTTTGCAGGAAAACAGTTTAAACTTCCCAGAAACTATATAATTCACCAATGTCATGTAAGAAGAAAATGGCAATGGCTGTGTCTTCTTGGCTAAGAATATTTGAAACAAAGTCTCCAATTTGTAAGCAGCAGGCCAGAAGGAGGGATTCTATATCCTTCCCACTTAAGTTTCTCCACATTTTACGAAGCGTTTCAGTATTCAAAGAAATAAAGTTGAGGACTATAACTCCATAATCTATTGGTAATATTATATCCTTGCTTCCACTCCCAGCTTTTCTTATTATTTAAGTTTTGAGTATTTAGGAGCGCAGAGCATAGAGCACAAAGATCTTCTATAGCATTAGTCATCTCTCTAAGTACTACCCTATGCAAGATGGGTGTGCTCTCAAATGAATAACAATAGACCTGGGAGCAGAGGCTTCTGGATTTGAACGTGAACAAGCACAGAAGAGAGAGGATCTGTCTGCCAGACAGAACAGGAGGCAAGTAGGAGTGATGGGATGTGAAGTTTGTGGGAGAAGTATTTTAGCAACTGAGTCAAAAATGGGCTGTGATTCCATCAGTGAGTTGTATAAAATGGGGTAAAATCAGACCAACATTCATGACTTAAAAACTTAAGCTGAGTTAAAGCATTTTTGAGGGTCTGACAGCTTGTTCCTAGACTGTTCCTAGACTTAAAAATCACACTTGGGTGCTCCTTCCCTGTGGTCCTATGTCTTGAGCAGTTGAGCCAAAGCTGTAAATCAGGGTGAAGACTGTGTTTGTACCTACAGCTATGAAACAGGACTAGCTCTAAAATTGACTTGTTTTGCTAATACCAAAGTTGAATTCAGGCAACACATAATCCCACTTCTGTCATATGGTGAGCGGATGTAGCTGCTTACCAGGCTCTGCTTTTGTGTTGGGGGTGGAAGCTTTGTTGCTCTGGTTGCCTGAATAAGCCCAGTGCAAAGCCACGCTTCGGCAGACAGTGAGTTGAACAGTGCCTTGAGCCTTGCGCAGCAAATCTGTAACTATTTGGCGTGGCAGACCAGACACAAAAGTCTCATTCACCTGAAAAATACAATTATGTGTATTTCCAGATTCCTGTAACACAAAGCCTTTTTCTAATCATATATCCTAGGACTGAGCAATCTTTATATAACTTCTTTGAGCTTCATGTGTCCTCATTTTCTCCCTTTTGCAGGAGAGAACACTCATTCTTTCCTAACTTGCTTGACCCTGCATCTCTATGTCTTTATACCATGATTGCCAGCAGGACCACAAAAGTATAGTCTGAGATAGTAAGTGGGCATTCCCACATTCTTCAGCGAGAAGGTGAAGGAGAGATGGAAGTAAATGAAAACCAGAAAATCAAACAATTTTGAAATCAGTGGAGGGAGAAGAAAAAATAATTTGGGGTAACAAACAGGACAACCCTCTGACCACCAGGAGCTGAGGGACACCACCTTCTACATGTTACTGTGCAAAAGCAGCATCAGATGTCCAATCTGCACCACCCTTATATTGAACAGATGCTCATTATAGAGTAACTAGAGAAAATGTAGGCCAAAGCAATGAAGAACAAACATTACCTTAAGCAGGATGTCACCAACTTGAAGTCTCCCATCCAGATCTGCACTGCTGTCCGGGCTGATGGCTTTTATTAGGATAGCCCTGCCATTTTTTCCACCTACCAGTGCAAATCCTAGGCTTCCATTTTCTGCTTTTTCCAGCTCAATCTTAATAATGAAGTCCTACAATAGACAAGGATGCAGTCTAAAGTGGGGTTTATTCAGGGCTGTATTTTGTTGGCATTTTTATTACCAAAGATTCCAATTATGCTTCACAGTCCTCACTGTCTGGTGTCAATTATGGGATATATCCTACTCCTGAATAGATCTGTAGAGCTTCCAGGGATCAACATAACAGCTGCATGTATGTATCAGGATGAAAATAGTACATACTTATTTTCATACTCTTTTAAATAATTGCTGCTGGGGAAAATAACCCCTTAAAAGCAAAGAAATGTGTACTTCTGTAATCCTTTTATAAGCTATCAAATAAATCACCTTAATTGACAAATAAGGTATTCTTATCTCCAGCATGACAGTAATGCAGTACATAGTTCATTCTTTTATTTTTCTATAATTTAAATCTTAATCTTGTAATCCAAACATTCCCATCTCTTTTGCTTTAGCACTTCATTTGCTTTTAAAATCACCTGCTGTTTTAGGGTCAAGTACTATGTCAGAAATAGCAGCAAGCTAGAAATGTTTATGACTTGCAGCATGACTAGTTCCAATGCCACAAATATCAGCCTTGGAAATTATTTTTGCAAGTTGAACAGATAAACCATCATAGATTAAATCATGCAGAAGAAGCAGTAACAGCGATGACATAATCAAAAGTGAGAAAATTGTTCCAATTTTTTGCCAGGCTGGAGGTCTAATTTTAATGAGAGACAGCTTTTTTTTTTTTTTTTGCAAACCACAATCAAAGAACTCTAGTTAATCTGTTCACATGAAATATCAGTCCCAATTTGGATAATATCAATTAACATTACCTTCCATGTGTTTGCACCAACAGAAGTAATGTTTGCACTTGTAAGAATTTTCAAGCATTGTATGCTGAGCATGGAAGTAACTTTTTTTTTCTCCCAAGAACTATTCCTGTGTATTTAGGAATTCATAATTTAATAATAAATAATTTAAAAATGCATTACTCTTCCCAAATTCAAATTATATTGGTCTATGTCAGTGTTGCATAATTCTCCAAAGATTTGGGGTAATTTTACTCTCTTTTCAAATGTCCATCTGAAAATTGCAGAATGAAACATATTAATCTCAGTTTTCAAAGATTGTTGTGGAAAATGTTTCACAATTGCACATATTTTCCCCAGAATCCCATGCTGTGACATTCTTCCTGTGCTACTTTCTTTCTAAGCATTGAAAAA
Source organism: Pachycephala philippinensis (assembly GCA_013397055.1). Classification (NCBI taxonomy): domain Eukaryota; kingdom Metazoa; phylum Chordata; class Aves; order Passeriformes; genus Pachycephala; species Pachycephala philippinensis. The sequence continues at coordinate 1,051,305 of VWZT01004306.1, read as the reverse complement.
CAGCAACAGAAGAGTCTGTCCCCAGGAAGTGCTCAGTGCATTCTACTCTGTGGATGCTGAAGCAATTCAACACTTGCAGAACACTCTCCAAGTGCATTATATTCACATTTTCAAAGTGAGGAAGAAAATACATTAAATACATTATTGAAAAAATCTCACTCCATATAGCTCACTTCTCTTGATGAACCACCTCACACCTCAGAGTGTCACTTACTTTACATTCTGGAGAATCGGGAGTGTTCTGCTGAGCATCGCAGTTTGTTTCCTCCAAATGTTTCTCTGGGAAAAAGCAACAACAATTTTTAGACAGTTGTACTGGTAAAATATTCTATAGTATAACACTCAAAATCTTATTCAGAGACATAATGAAACATTTCATGTTTTATATGTGAAATACAAAATAAATCCTATGGATTTATGTGGCCTAAAACTCCTAATATGTGAATTGCACTGTGACTTTTTACCTCTCTGTGAGCAGGTTCCAAAACAAGCTTTAAAAACTGCGTGCTACAGCATAAGAGACACCAGATGGACAACAACAGTAATATATAAATGTTCTCTGAAACTCTGAGGGAGGCAGGTTTTATTATGAAGAGTTAATCTTTCCCAGGCGATGCCATTACCACCTATAGACTTATTTTATTTCAAAGAGAAGGCACAAAATTTTACAAATCCTAATTGAAAAACGCAAAATTCCTTACCATGTTGATGCAGCAGATGCTGTTTCTGGGAGTTCAGGTTTTCATTTGACAAAGAAATGTTGGCTTTCTCTGTTTCAGCCGGTGGCCCTAAAAACATACATGCATGTTTGTTCTGACAGGCCTCCTGCTAAACTTCATGTACACATGGAATGTAAACTCTGTGCTTAGATTATTAAACAAAGCATCAATATCCAACATTGATACTATATGAAACAGTGTGAAACCACTGCATGATTAAGCTTGCCAATTTGCACAGATATGTAAACATTTCAGTTGTGAATTGCAGAGATATTGCATCTCAGCCATTGCTATTTTAAAAATTGTAACAACAATCAGAGATCGGACTGAGTCATTCTAGACATGTGGCAATGATCAGGCAGATGAAGGAACGCTCCCACCTCTACCCAGCCCGCCCCCAGTTTTGTGGTTTTACTTTATCATATTTTGGTTATCTTAGCTGTCTTCCACAAAGTACTCTTAATGTGTGAATTATGGAAAATAATGAATGTCCTGTAGTTTAAAAAAAGCTACGTGTTGCAATTGCAGTTTAGGTATGTGTTCTTGTAACTAAGAGAGCCTATAAAAATGAAGGCTTGCTTTCCTAATAACAAATTATTACAAAGTTATCTATAAATCTAGCAGTGATGATAGCAAATGGAACACCAAATACAAAATTACTATAGGTTTTTAGAAGTGCCTATAATGGGGAAGAATCATAGAATCATAGAATTTGGGTTCGGGTTGGAAAGGACCTTAAAGATCATCTAGTTCCCACCCTTTGCCACGAGCAGGGACAGCTTTCACTAGACCAGGTTGCTCAAAGCCCCATCCAGCCTGGACCTGAAGATTTTCAGGGATGAGGCGTCCACAACTTCTCTGGGAAACCTGTTCCAGTGTCTCACCACCCTCACAGTAAAGAATTTCTCTCTACTATCTAAACCTGCCCTCTTTCAGTTTGATGCCATTCTCCCTTGTCCTGTCACTAGCTGCCTTTGTTAAAAGTCTCTCTCCAGCTCTCTTGTAGCCCTCCCTCAGGTACTGGAAGTTGCTGTAAGGTCTCCTTGGAGTCTTCTCTTGTCTTGTCCAGCCCCAACTCTCCCAGCCTGTCTTCATAGCACAGGTGCTCCAGCCCTCTGAGCATCTTTATGGCCTCCTCTTTAAATTGCTCCAACAGGTCCATGTGTTCCTTATGCTGAGGACACCAGAGCTGGACGCAGCACTCCAGGTGGGGTCTCACAGAGTAGTGGGGCAGAATGCCCTCCCTCAGCCTGCAGGCCACACTGCTTTTGGTGCAGCCAAGGATATGATTTCTGGCTTGTAATAGCACATTGCTCGGTCATGTCTCATCAACCAACACCCTCAAGTCTTTCTCAGGGCTGCTCTCAATCCGTTCTCTGCCCAGCCTGTGTTTATGCTTGGGGTTGCTTGGACCCACGTGCAGGACCTTACACATCTTGTTTTATAGGAGAGGCAGGTAACTGCGCCAGTGTAGAGTTCATAGCTCTGTATCAGAGGTGGATCAGGTCTGGTTACCTATTTGAAGGTGTCTTGAGAAATCTTGGAATCTGCAAAGCTCACACAAGGCTGTGTGAGCAAGGTCCTACCAGGACACACATTTGCCGTGCTTTAGTTCTATCGCATTAACTGAGAGTACACATAACTTTATCCATAGCTTGTAGAACATTGCTTCAGTTTATAGAAACAAACCCATGGCTACATGTGGTAAAGTAGGAAATCTGTAACTAACTTGACTTGGAATAAGTTCTTCAGGTAAGCATATGCCAGTATTCAGATGAGTGTAGGCATGTGAACAATTGTGGTACGGGATTACTTTTCGAGGTCATCTTTGCATGATTTAAACAAAAAAAAAAAAAAAAAAAAAAAAAAAAA
>VWZT01004306.1:986669-1048673 GCA_013397055.1 Pachycephala philippinensis | reverse complement strand
TGAGATATCCAGTCAGGTAAATGAAAGTGGGGTTAGGCCTGACTTAATGCAGCCAAGAGTGCATTGGAAAGTACTGCTTGCATAACTAACACCCTTTGTATGTGCTGGCCTAGATGTGATACCTCTCCTTCCACCTGAGGGTGCAGGTGCAGCCTGTGCTTGCTGAGAGTTCTTCCACTGCTAGAACAATTCTGGTCAAGTCTTTGTAGTGCAGATGACTACTGAAGTTTTGTATTAGTTAGAGTATCAAATATGTCCCCTGATAGGAATGCTTTTATATTAACTAAAAGATATTGGTGCTTCCTGCTTCTGATTTTACATAGTGTACTGATAACAGTTTAAAAAGGTGGTCTAGATGATGAACTAGTGGCTCATATTAAATAGTGGTTCAAGAAGTGCTGGAAAACTCCTTAGACAATAGTTTCAGTCAAAACAGATGTTGAAATATGACCACATAAAATTCCTACTTAATAACAAATTAAAAAGATAGAAACTAAATATGTATTTTTTTTTTAACAGAGAACTATACATTTTATTTCTCTCTTTAAACAGCTACCAAATTTTCTTCAGACCCTTAAAATGGCCGTAACAGAAATACTGAATGCCAAGTTACAATCTGTTAATAACTTTTAAATGCAATGAATCAATACCTTATGCTTATTTTCAAAATCAGAAGCAAGTTTTGAACTAAAACCCCAAATTATTACCCTTACTTACTATTTTCCTGCTCTATAGGAACCACTGGATTGCCATTTCTGGGGGCAGAAAAAGTGAAATATGTGAGCCATTAAGAGCTGCATGCTTTGTAAAGCACATATGAAAATTATTTTTAGAAAGTCAATTGTCTAAATTGTAGTTGTGCTTCTATGATTTTGTTAGTGGTGCTTTTTTAAAGAGAATTTATATCAGTATATGAAAATATTTGACTATAGTGAAACATTTTATTGAAATCTCTTGGGGAAAAAAATAAGCATGTTAAATCACCTGGCCCAATATGGAGCTGCTTTCTGGTCCATTTGGTTACTCCCTGTATAAAGTGGGAATGCTCTTTTGTAAGTTCCTTTACCCTATTTCTGTTTACCTCAGTTTGTAAGTTCTGACAATCAGGAGGTGCTGCCTACTAACTTCTCGTAGAGCAAGACATATAATGAGGCAGCATTTTCTTCTGCTGTTAGATATGCACAAGTTAAAAAAACAGTGATGAAAGTTTGAACTATGTTAAGACAGCTGTGACAGCCGTTCTGTCACATGCTCTGATTATGTAACTTAGTTTTTCCCATGCTTTGGGTTAATATTTTACTTTTCCTCTGAGATCTTTGGAAGCTATTTCTGCATCAGTCCAGGACCTGTGCTGGTGTGACATCAGACTGTGGAACACAACGAATCTAAAGTGCAGCCATGAACTGATGAGCGAAATCCTTTACAGCCGATTGTTCAGGCCTGGAAAGATGTTTTGTTCATGCTGCAGATTAAACGCTGCATTTTTAGTGCCTTTCTAAGATGTTTTGCTGTTGGAAACTACCTCCCATCAGAGGTAGTTTCTTGCTTGTAGTTGTGAATCTGAGATTGTAAGGAGAAAGTTGACACTAGTGGTGGATGTACAAAGATTTTCCCAAGAGAACAGGACATATGAAAATGGTGCTCAGCCTCACAGTTAAAGGCTTCACATTTGGTTTTGGATTATTAAATTTGAAGCGTTCTCATTTGTGTTGTATGAGTCTACTTGTGCTTGCTGTGTTAGTTGTAATTACAAGGAGTTAGGGTATCTTATGAATGTTATTTATCAGGTTGCAACCTGATAAATAACAAAGACCTTTGATATAAAGCATTTTTCTGTTTTGTGTTCTCTGACTTGTTAATGTGAAATTTAGAAACCTGCTTCAGCATTAGGATCGAGTATGCTCAGATTTACCTTGTGGCTTTGATTTGAACATTCTGGGTGGCAGCTTCACACACTCTCACTGCATCATCCAGGCTAATGCCCTCAGTCCACAGTCCACAGATGTAAACAATCTGATCTCGTGGCTGCAAACTGCCTTCCACACTGGCAGGAGAGCCAGGCACTATCTCTAGCACATAAATACCTTGTAACTTGCTTCCAGCTCCTCCTGTCAGCTTCAAGCCTAGAATAATGCAGAGAAAGCATCTTTTGTGGCATCGTGTTTTGAATTTCACTGTCAGTGACATGCAGTCTAGCGGAATAGATGGGAGTCATTGAACGATAGGCTGAACAAATCACTGACGTTATAAATAACAGTCTTGCCCCAGTAAGATGGGTGTACAAGCTGGATGGAGAGAGTGAAATGCCATTAGATGTTAAAAAAAGTATGAAAAATCTTAAATGGTGGTGTCCATCTCTGTTTCAGTGATTCTGTAATGCCTTATTTCACCTGATGTTCCATAGTCATTGCAATAGGACACTGAGCTGCGTAGCAGCAGCTCCCTCATTACCAGCCCATTTAAATGCCTTGCAGTCTTCAGGGTGCCATTGGGAATGGAGGCCTACACCAGCTGAGGAGGTGCCTACACAGTGCAAACGACATTCAAAGAATCTCTGAACAAACTATTTGCTACCTGGAAACAGGATGTTGTACGTGAGCAAATATTGCCATACTGTTTCCTGAGCCTACAGTTTTATCTGTGTGCAGTACTCACAAAGTGCTGCAGAAATACCAAGAACTCGCATTGTGGAGACTTCTTTTATCATTTGTATTGCACAATGTAGATAAAGCCTTGTGTCTGTGGTGAATCAAGGATTCAAGTGGAGACTTTTTGAATAGCAAACTGTAGTCTTAACCTGTAGGTCATCCTTCTTAAACTTTACCTTTTCTTCAACTTTTTCCTTTCCCTCCAAATACATCTTTATGTGTCTCTGCAGGTAGTAGACATTATTATCCAAAACTTACGTATATCAGTAACATAAAAATATGACACTGGAAATCTGCCAGAAATTCAGTTAATAGGGTGATAATGCAAAGATCATTTTTCCAACTATCTTCATTAGTCTAATAAGAGATATTAGTCTTTCCTCTTAGGTGTAGCCCAAAATAAAGCTCTCATTCCTTGGTCATGGGTGATCCCGAAGAGCATAAAGGTGTCAAGGTCAGTTTGGATCATACTGATCCGAGACCACAGTTGCTTGTGATTCCTTATGCTGCCATTCCTGTCCAAAATAGCAAGTACAACATTTGCTACTCACCTAGCTGTCCATCGGCACCCTTTGTGAGAGTAATTTCAGGAATCTCATCTGGCCTGATTGAGGGACGTGGGTCACTGTCAGCACGACCAACCACAAGGTGCAGATCTGGAGGCGAGCTCTGCAGTAAAGTCAGGACTTCATTGCATGGTAAAGATGTGACATCAATTCCATTCACCTAAATGACAAACCAGTAAAATCATGTCATAGATCTCATTGACCATCATTCACTTCTCCCTCCACTCTGAATTTTGCATATGAACTTAAATTAGTTTTTACTTCCTTGTTATTGCTTTGCTGTGATATTTAATGCCAGTAAATTCAACAGTTAAGACTGCAGTAATATTTCTTGTTTGAACTTTTATTTTTCTGAATGCAGAGCTTTAATAAAAATAGCTTTTTTCCCCTTGAAACTCAAGGTCTTGTTGCAAAAAAACAAGGAAAAGAGTCTTATGAAACAAATTGAACGAGCTAGGCTGAAAAAAAGGTTTTATTCTTACATTACAAAGGACATAATTCGTGCATCCTTTGTGTGTCACCTATCACCTTATTACATTAATTCAGTTTATATAACTTAATTGGGAAGGTATTTAGTGTCTCACTTGTCTTGCATTGCTTCTAGATTCATGTTATTTGCCTGGTCATACAATCTATTCAGTCTGAAATTTAACCAGCTGAGGTCAGCAGAATTAGATTTATTATATGATTTATTTACATACCTAAAAAGGTGATAAACTGGGTGCTGCCAAATGAAGAATGCCAAAGCTAAATGACATGGATCTGCAAATATTTTCTCCTCTGTATAAACTTAAACAATTACTGTACCATAATGATTCTGTCTCCCCTTCTCAATCTTCCATCAGAAAGGGCAGGATCATTCAAGATTTCGTCAACATACAGGCAGGTGTCCATTTTGTTAAGAATTACAGAGAATCCATAACCATTGTTCTCTGACTTCGTCAAAGTCACAAAGACCTCCATTTCCTATTAAAACAAGCACAAGGTATGTCTGATGCAGGCTGTTCTGTTGGTTCATTAACATCTTCCATTATTTTTATATGCATGTAGGAATCAGATCCTCAGAAGGTACAAAAAGGGTATGCAAAAGGTGTTCTGCCATATCCCAGAATTATGGAGGTTCATGTTGATTGATTGATAAGGCCTATAAGGCAGAGAATGCCACCAGGACCTGGGATTTGGTCATTTGGAATGTGTAAAGAAAGGCTTGGAGTCCTCTGAGCTGACAAGCATTGCAATAGCAGGGTGCAAAGATTACTGTTGTTACTGCTATTGCTGTCCCGCTGAAGGAAATGCCTGGAGCTAAATTTTGTCCACAGTGCTCTCAAATTAGTAGGAATTCAGAGCTCATTACTGTCAGTAGGAATGCAAGATGTTCAGCATTTGGCAGGACTGAGCCTTATATTTTGAATAGTAATTAGCACAAGGCTCATACTTTCTTATCAGGACATTACAGCAATATCACTGTAACAAAGTGATTTTCTGCATGGGCTTGAAACATGGCAGAAAAAACCCAAGTAGCTGACTCCAATTAATTTTAGAAGCTACTAGAGAGCTTTTAGGCCTTTGTATACTGAGAATAATACTGCAGAATTTTGGAAAGTTGGAGAAATAGTAAGATGTCAAGAAAAAAGAAATAGCCTTAAGGAAAATGGTTAAGAATTCTGGAGAGCTGGGCATAGTGGAAGGTCTGCTTTATTTGAAGATTGTGGATATACGGGAAAGTTTAAAAAAAAAAAAAGTAATGTAGAAATAGCATAGAAAATGAGTTAAAATGAGTGTTTAAGAATGTGACATTTTTAAAAGTGTTTCTTTTCCCTTATATTCTACCTGTTAGTAATTTGGAGCCTGTCACATACCTGAGTGCAGCCTTCATTTTCTTCCTTCTCTTCCTCTGGTTCCTCCAAGTCTTCCCATTCGTTCTCACTGTCATGTGTCTCTCTAGCAGGCAGGGATGATGATGAGGGACCACAAACACGTGGTCGTGGGGTTGCAGTGGTTGCAGAGACTGTCTTGGAGCTTCCTCCTCGTGGAAGTGAGGTCACAGACATTGAGCTGATAGCGAGATACTCTTCATCAATAGGGGTTAGAGAGAGAGTTTCAGGCATACATTTTGTGTTCGATAGGTCATCATGACTCTTATTAAATATGCAGCTGGAAAATAAAAAGATTGCAGTGCTGGGGTTTTCCTCCATATGCTTTATTAGATAGCCACTGAAAAGTCTACTGCTTATTCATTACCTTATTTTCATTTTAACTGAATTACTAGTTATGGTATTGAATTGCTGTCTAAATCCTCCAATGGTTGTATAAAAAAACCAAACAACTGATCAATATTTTGCAAAGCTACTTGAAAGATTAAAAAGCTTTCATTATTTACCTTTGCAAAATCTCGCACTCCTTTAATTTTCTAAGGCATTAGTTCGTACTTTAGTTGCTTCTAGAAAATAGTAATTGGACAATGCCCAGATCATTAATTATTTCATCTTCCGTAAACAAATTAATTAACTTTTCTGGTAAGTGGTATGCACATTAAAGAACCACTACAATTTTTATATTAGCATTTGTCTTGAAAAAGGAATGCCAGCCACATTTCTGGCTTCTACAGGTCTTTCCTTGGTAACTGGGCACAGACCAGAAACATGAAATATATAGTGGTTCCTGTTTCTTCATGAAAAGTAGAAGTCCTTACTCCTTTTTGTTAGCTTGCCTTTATTCTAATGCTTGTCTTGAAGTGTATGAGTTGTCCAAAAGACATCAATGGACTTACTAAATTGATTTAATTAAAATTATTATTGAATCTATTCCACTATATTACAGACAAAGTATTCAGCACTTTCAATGTTCAAGCCCAAACTGTAATCATGCATGCTGTGTTTAATAGTTTTGTCTGTTGTCCTTAATGAACCAACTGTGGCATTGTCTCCCAAAAATTTACCATTAAAGCTCGTAAAAATGCTGAAAACACTTTTTTTTTTTGAAAGTATGTTTTCTTAATATCAATCCTTATTGAAATACTGCTAAACCTCATTCATCTTAAAAACACTTAAAATGGCATGTTCATATCTAAGTCAGCCAGAATCTTTTGCTCTTTGATAGAACTGTCCATTATCTCCCAAGCAAACATAGACAACTAAAATGAAAACAAATTGCACGTCCTGTATGAAATCACAGAAGATCTCCATAAAATTCATATCAGAAAATTTATACATTTGCATGAAATGTTTTGAGCAATCTGAAGCAATTTCTTCATTAATCAAAAGGAAGGCCTGTACTAATGCCTATATCCTTCCAGGGATTTTGTGTGGTTTTAGCTGGAAGGATTTAAATTTAGATTATGTTTAAAATACTGTTTAAAATGCATGCCATCTTAAACTTCTCTGGCTGCCTTTTAAAAATGCAAAAGCTGATACTAAATGATACTGAAAATGTATCAAACAAAAACATTTATTTCAGAACTTCCTCCTTGGGAAGAATCCAAAACTTTCCTTGGAATTGGTCTTTTCCCACAATAAACATAGTTTTGTTGAATCTGTATTATCTCTTGGCAAATATGTTTGCTGCAGACATATTTCTGCTGGTTTTACTCTCAGAAATAAAGAAGCAGATAATTAAGCAGGAGCTTCATTCATGAATCGAGTGAAGCTTCTCCACTTGACAAAGAGGAACTAAAATTGTGAATTGCCATTATGATCCCACTTGACTTGCAGTGTCAGGTAGTGCTGTCACTTCCCAGAGACTGGAATGTCTGGGGCTGTGCTTTATGACTGTCAAAAGTAACAAAATGATTTCAAGTGACTCTGTGGAGAAATAGAAATTAGTTTCTCAATAAAATTACTATAGCTGTAAGTTAAGGGCTGCTAGGAGACTTTTAATTTGTCTTTGCATCAATCCTTTCTGTTGTGATAACTTATATTTTTTTTCACTGGGAAAGATTATGAAAATGGAATGGATTTTCTTCTGTGTGACAGTGTCTGATATATCCAAAAGAGTGTAAAAGGAGACTGAGTCCATTCGAGCTATATTTTAGTGTATAATTCCTCTGACTCAGAGGTTCTATTGGCTTCTGAAGACCAGAAAACAGGAAATAACTTTTTTTTCCTCCTTGATCACAGTTTGTCTTCTGAGGTTTTTTTATTTCCCATGAAAAAAATTGAAATTAAAAGATCACACAATAAGAAAAATTTATGGTCCCTATTTAAGTCAACTCTGAAAAAAATTGAAAGTAAAAGATCATATAATCAATAAAAAAGTATTTGTTTCCTATTTAGTTGAACAAGACTCTTTCTACTGATTTCAAATGGCAACCAGCTTCAGCTGAACAGCATAAATGATTACAGTGCTGCAGAACTCTTACAAGTATCTTGCAATGCAGACTTATGCAAAATTCTAATAAGATGAGAGTAAATAGGGAAAGCAGATTAGGTGAGTCAGAATAAGATGATAAAATAAAATCTTCAGTAATCAGGAGTGATTAGAAGGAGAGAGCCCTGTACTTAAACCTAAGTGATTCACTTTCAAAATTCCAAGAGTCAAAGGAAGGCTGCAGAACAGGTTTCAGTATTCCCTACCTTTTGGCCTGTCCAAATTCACATGGTGAGTAGCAGTTCTGCTTCAATTCTTCCTCTAGGGAGCGGTATACTTCAGAACTGGAAGCTTCTTGATGAATCTTCCAAAGATGCTTATAGAAACTCTCTCTGGAAGTTGGGAATTTCTGTAGGGGTTTCTCTTGAAACTCAGCCTCCTGCTCTTCATAAGCTGAGCTGTCATCCTCAGGAGGCTCACTGAAATCTTCTCCCGCTGGAGAATCGAGGCAGTCTTCGAGGTCTGGAGAGGTGCTACCTCCGTCACTGGTAGATTGATCCATGCTGTTTCCTGCCTCTGTGCTGCCTGGCATTTCTGCCACAAAGTCCTTATTTGGAGATGGTGCCGGAGTCTATCGAAAGAACAGAAAGGTTAGTGTAACTCCTTTTTAATCTCCTGTCTTTTTTCCTTCAAGAGAAAAATATTATGAAAAAGCAGTATTAATAAGCTTGTAAATGGGAAAATACCAAATGGTAGCTGGAAGGGAGGAGAAAAAATAGGAGGTACTCTCTCACCAAATAACTCTTTTGTCTTTATGCTTATTTTTCACTTTCTATGAGAGTTCCAGTTAAAACTACTACACCAGATCACTTTTCTCAATGAATTATTTCCTAGAGGTTCTTTTTTATTATTTCAGTTCATATCATGCCTCAATTTTGTGTCTATATTCTCTTCCTTCCATAGAAGTAACTTCCAGACTTGACTCCCGTGCCACTGACCATAGAAATCAGCCGAGGGCACACTGCAGCAGAGCAGCAGGAGTCAGTTTGTTATCTGGAGGTGGTTCTGACTGTCATTTCTGTCTGCCCCTGGGTGGCTATAAATCCTAGTGGGACAGGCACCATGAGTGGGCCATTCTGAATGGAGTAAGAGTAGTACAAATGCATATACATCATAAGAGTACTTGTTATGTGTCCATGAGGGGTGTTCAAGAAGCAGCAGTAATAATGCTAGCACATCTAATAGCACTCTTTTAGTCTCTGCAGTGTCTACAGTTTGGTTGGTTTTTTTGTTTGTTTGGTTTGTTTGTTTTGGTTTTTTGTTTGGGTTTTTTTTTGTTTGTGTTTTGTTTTTCCCCCTGCAGATTCTGCTAACTATCAATAAGAACCTGAATAACCAGTTGAAACCATTATTTCATTTATTTAACTTCATTAAGAGATAGTCTGGATAGGAAAAGTTCTTTATTTTCTTCTCACTTTGGAGAGTTATATTCTCAAATAGCTGCATAACAGCTATTTGGGAATAAATGCATAGCTGCATTTGAGAATATCTGCAGTTTCTGGCTGAGGATCTGGTAGAGCATTTTTAGAAGCACCACTAGAAGAGTTGCTTGGGTACGTGCTGTTTCACTCCAATGATAGTACGGCGACTCAAAAGTTGTTGGACTGGGATGAGTATGTTTCACGTCTGCCAGATTTGTATTTTGGTTGCTAAGGACATATCAGTTGAACTCTACAGGTGGAGTTGAAACCAGGAAGGGAAAGAAATGGAATAGAGCGCCTTGGAAAAAAGGGAAGGTTGCCTTGTTCAAGACTGGATAGAAAATGTAGTAGTGTCTTTCCAGGTTTACAGAAGCAAGTTTCTACCAGAAGCTTTGCCTTACCAGAGCAATCTGCTCTATTTCTGGAAGAACACCTTTTGGTGGTCTGCAGAGTAGCAGTGTAACTTCTCGAGGAGCTCCTCTCAACACGTGCAGGACATCCTAAACAGAAAGAAGGAGTATTTTATTTCTGATGGAATACAGTCCGTTGTACATGTAATTTTACCAGCTGAGATAGAGAAGATTTTTATTGTGAATGCTACATTTCTCATATTTGTGCCTCTCAGCCATGTCTGAGGGCCAATAGTCACCACTGAAGGATTGTCATGTAAGTGGACCATAGTTTATAAGTGAACATGTATCTAAAGTAAAGTCAGTTCTGTTAACAAACTTCTGCTTCACCAACAGACACATAGGTTTAAGTTAATTAATTTTCTTTTCTTGAAGAAAACAGAATTTTCCGGAAAATTCATTCAAACCACATGTGGTAGTAACACATCTTTGGTCAGTTATTTCAGCATAGCTCCCCAAACTGCCAAATTCCAATGAAAAAAATAAATCCACATATAGGCTATTACCATTTAATTTCTTCATTGAGCATAGAATTTCTCATTCCAGGTTAAAAACTTACACAGGACTTACCACTCTTGGTGGAAATTTGAATCTGGGGCATTATATTTAGCATGACATTACAAAGCACAAATGACCACAGGGCATTGTTCCAATCATGCATAACAGCAACAAAGATTCCAACTAATTAACAACTGGTGTGCATCTAACAATAGAACTCATACATTAGTGGTAGAAACTTATAAATTAAATAGCAGAAGAAATTCTCTGTCAGAATTCATTTAGAAAAGAAATTCTACATAGGAGTTCTAGAGGAGAATCCTACATAGAAATCAGATTAATTATATGCAAGTTCTGCATATAATTCCCTCTGGTGATAATTAGGTTTAAATGCAATTGTCTTTATTAACCTGTTACCCATATGGAGCCCCAGTAATAATACTTTCTGCTACCTGATACAGGAGCCCATGAAGAGGTTTCCCATTCACAGCTAAAATGACGTCTCCAACTTCAATTTCTCCATTCTCTTCAGCTGGCTGCCCTGGGAACAGTCTTTTGATCCTAACAATAGCTCCTCCAAGGTGTTCGCAAGCATCTCCTTCCATCTGCAGAACACTAAATCCAAGGCCTCCAGAATTCTTGGTTAATTTCACTTCAAATGTATTGTCTGCTCAAAGCAGAGATTGGAAAAAAAGTGGGAACCATGGCATATGTACCCCCTAAGGAGCTGATATAAACTATACTCTCAAAAGACTTTTTCCCTGTGTGCTGCTGAGGTAGATCTATGAATACTAATATCAAAAGAAGGTTTAGGTGTTCCTTTATCTTACATAAGTCTTTGGAATCTCACAGGCAGAATAGGGAAACTGGGATCTATTTCACCATGTGTTCACAGTCTGGTACAAGCCCATAAAGGAAAAAGCTTTTTGTACCAGCATAAAGAGATTCACATGCTATCTTTTTCTGACATTCTTCTGTAAGTGTTGCATAGATTTTACTATTCTATAACTGCTCGGTGTTAGTTTAGGTCCTGCACTAACCAGCATAAGCTAGAATTGGAGCTACTGTTCTTTCCAGTCAAGAATGAGAGACCAGGCCTCTCCCAAACACCATGCTTGTAGCTGAATTCCAGTGTAGAGGAGTAACTGCCCCATGGAAAAGTATGGTTCAGACTTAGTGTTTATGAGACAACCTTCAGTAAAAGATACAGCATTTATTTGTTGGCTAAATTCTGTGTAAGTGATCTCTAAATCTTCTGCTTTTAAGAAATTAAGTGATGGCAGTTTCCAGTTCACTCCAGCTTCATCACTGTCACAGCATCAGCAGTTGTGCTGGTGAGGCTCTGTCTGGGTAACAGCCTGGCCACATCCACAGAGCTGCTTCCTGCCCGAGAGTGCTGTGGAGTACAGACAGGAGTGTCCCCTTGCCAACCCAATCTCACAAGGCTGAGAGATTATACTACAGTATTTATGATCATACTACATATTGAGATCATACTACAGTATTTATGCCTAGGATAAATTCAGCTATACCTAGCCACTATAACTCTACGGACATCAGAAATATTTTGTTCAGAATTGACTTTTGATAATGTCATTAATATTGAATATTACCATTTTATTTAGTATACAGTTTTTTCCTTCCAACCCACAGAAATTTCATAGAATTATTTTTATTCATTCCTTTCCTGCACATTGTAGGAAGTCACCCTGAGTTCCTTCTTTATCACTTACCATCTGTCAAAAAGCAGCAGTCCTTGGTGCCATCTGTGAGGGATGTTTCCACAGAAACAACTGCACGTTGGTCCTCCTTTCTGTCATTAGCAGTCAGACATGGCTCTGCAAATTGGTAGTTTCCCCTTTCTAGAACCAGGTTGGCAATCTAAAACAATGATGAACAGGTTCCAGTTACGCAGGACATAGTGTGCCCTAAATCTTTTTACTTTTCTGTTTAGAGGAATGGGGTTGGAGCAGAGCGAGGGCGGTTCTTTAGGCCAAGCTTGGCTACTGTGCTTCATACTAAGTCCAGTTTAGTCTACTGGGTATGTTATTGATCTCTGCTGTCGTACAAACCTGGCCAGATTTCTTAAGGTGTTCCACAGCCTGTTTGTGCGTGATGCCACAGAGGCTGATGCCATCTACTTCCAGCAGACGGTCACCTAAGGTAAAAAAACCAAAGAACATCAAGTTGCTTTGATGTTCAGGTTCAAAGGGTGTAAACCTTGAGGCTGCCCATGTCACAATAGGTCTTCATTCTTACATGGGTCAAATTAATATTAATTCATAGGAAAGCAATACTGCTTGTTGTACAGCATTCTGTAACTAGCAGCGAAAACATTCCAGGCTATTCTGTAGGCAAATGCAGTGATAGCATCTGGTTATCACAGTAACAATAATGTCAGTCGCTAGTCTGATGGCAGCTACAGAGAGTAACTCTACAATGTTGGTATGAGGCTTCTGGTTTCTCAGTGGGATCTTTACATGTAGTACAGGGACAGGCTGAGGAATGATGGACCCTATATTACATTTCACAGTTGTAAGACCTCCGATCCCAAATGTGTTTCATTGTCCATACTAACACTTAGTTCTGCAGCCCAGGGTTTTATTGCCAGACATGTTACCTATCTTTATTTGTCCGTCCTTGTCTGCTGGTCCCCTGGGAATAATTGACTTCACATATATCCCACCATGACGCACACTGGTGTTAATTCCACCCTGCAAAACATGCCCACAGATTAGAGTCTTCATATATTCTTCCTGTGGTAAAAATCAAAGCAACTTACACATGCATTGCAAAGTAACTGCTTCAAAAATTATTTTTTCTTTAAATATTGGGAAAAAGGGAAAGAGGATATTACTCCAAAACCCCATCTAGTTAGAATATACTTCCATAGGCAGTAATCGTACTTTATTTTCTCAGGAAAATACAATGTATTTCTACGTGACTATATAAAAATATTTACTAAATGCTCATAAATTTTTCCCTATGCTCACGTAAAATGATCTTGCATCTTTCAATTATTCTCTAGCCCAGCTTCTAAGCTGTGCGATATCCATTCTGCAATTGTTAATCTTTCAGACAATATATAAAGCATGGACCTGAACTTGGGCACTCCAAGAAATTCCAGATTAAACTAAGAATCATGTTCTGTCCATCTACATCCGTGGCCAAATTCAGATGAAAAAAATCCCTTAATTTCTTCAGCAGGCAATGAAATGGCTGTTGCTTCCCATTCCATTTCAGCAACGACCGTAAAGACCTCTCAGCCCGGAGGGGTAAATTCAGCTTAAATAGCTAGGACAAGGAATTTTACTATTCAAATGCGGCAGACAGTTTTCACTGCTGCCTTCTCTAGTCCTCCCTGACCAAACTCCACTTCCAATGGTAGATCTTGTTCTCAAGTTGAGTAAGGACAAAAAGGGTTTGTACTGCCACGTGCTTTATGCCAGGACACTTCTTTCACAGATTGTGTGGGTAAGAACCAGGGAAAGAGCAGAGATAGTACTTCATGCATTCTGTGTCAATCAATTGAACACTTGGGTTTAAAATGTGCCATGCTAACAGCTTCTGTTATCAGCCTATCTTCTGTCTTTGTTCTCAGTCATGTAACAATTTGACAGACACAATGAAAGATTAACAGTAACACTTGCAGTCACGCTGATTCCAAAAGTCCCATCTTCTTTAACAAGCTCAACCGTGTAGATTTCTTTTGAGCTGGTTTCTGATGGAGATGGTAAGTGGGAAGAATCAGCTGCCTGTCTCAAAAATAAAAACTTTAATGAGATTATAGCATTTAAGGTTAAAAAGAAAGGGGGGGGGAGGGGGGAAGTAAAAGAAAAAAGGAAGAGAGCATTTCCAGAAGATGTAAAGGGTTTGATGCTGATGTCACTGTAAAGCTGGAGTGATACCATTTATATCCCTGATATTATTTGAAGCTTATGCTAGTGCTACTCAAAATGCAATCTGTCTAAATGCACATAACCTGAGTGTATATAGGGAAGATGTCTGTAAGTAGGAAATTAGACACGAAATGTTCTGTGACTGGTTTGAAAACTTAAAAGATTGCAAGAAAATAATCAAAATTTTGCCCCTCCACTGGAAAAGGAAGGAGAATTTTTAAAACATTTTGTAGAACACTTTCCCTGTTTATTCACATATTCCAGACATGTCTATCATTTTGACATTTCCAATGTAATTTATTCCAAGCTTTCCTTTCCTTCACGGTTACTTTCCCTTCTACATGTACCTGGTATGTTGTTATATGCTGTGTGCTGGGTTTTTACCAGCACATTTACATTACCAAGCAACACCAGAATCTCAGTTACCTCTACATCCAGGCTATCAGCTGAAGGAGCTGGAATCCTAGGGCCCAATTTTGGTGCTAAATTCCAGGAAAGAGTTTTCTCAAGTTCATCTCTATTTGTGTCCTGTTCTTTGGGGAGAGCTGTATGACAATCCTGAATCTTTTTTCTCCCACTGTCTACACAAGAGATCTCAGATCCACTAGTGCTGTTTCCTCTCGATAGATTCTTTTCTTCATTTAATCCTTCTTCATACAGGTCTGTAAAGCCACACCGAAATACGACATTGTTGAATGCAAATAGCAATAAAGAAATATATTGTTATAACCCAGCACAAGAAGACAAAGTAACTTCCTATTTCAACTGATTGTGAAATCAGATCTATAAAATGAGTTAGTCACTGTGAAATGGAGATCTGCTATTATAAGTGTTCAGAAATGTGTTTGCTTCATTACTGCAGAGGACTATGACTCTCTGTCAAAGCAAGAAATACCAAAATTCCTTTAAAGTTCAGCAATACAGCCCATAATATATTTTTTCACACTGATGTAGCAGAAATATCACATGATACCTACTAGAAGTCGACTATTTTAGCGTATGGTTGTTCTAACTGGCAGTCAGTAGCAGGAATGTAGTACTACATCCCAGTGCCTAATAAATACAGGTGTCCTGAGTTAACTGTTAGCATCCCATAGCCAGCAGAGGCATTTGCCTTTGTACCTTTGGGTTGAGAGATGATGAGCTCTACTTCATCAGGAGAGTTCTGTATGATTTTAACTGCAGTGTTAAAAGAAACACCCTCAAGGCTAATATTATTCACAGAGATGAGTCGNAAAAAAAAAAGAAAAAAAATACAAAGCATGTATAAATAAGGAAATAAATCCAGGGCAGCTAACTTTAAACTATGCAAGTATTTTAATTCTAATTTAAAACTAAGGAAAATGACCTGGTTTGATATTTCCAGCTCTGTCTGCAGGTCCCCCAGGGATAATTGAAGCAATAAAGATACCAAGGTCTAATTTTCCTACGTTTTCTCCTCCAATAATTACAAAACCTGCAAAAATGAGATAGCATGAGAATGCAAACAAGGGCAGTATTAGAAAAGATGAACCTTAGGAGCACAAAAGGCTCTTACTCCAATGGCATAGGTTTTATACATGATCTGAAGGATGGGGAATTCTGATTTATATGGCATCAAGGTCTTGACTTGGGAGAGCTTTAAACTTAAATCATAATTAAAGTGTGCTGGTGACTTTGGTCACTATTTAGACATGATTTCCCAATAACAATGCTTTCCTGGCTTGCTACTTCTAAAGACTCTGACTACTTTCTTGAAAGAGTCATGAACTAGGTGGACCTGCAGCATTTAACAGCTGCAGGAGGGAAATGGTATAAAAGCTCATTAGATAAATTTTAACATCATTCTACATCATGCAACCAGGAAACCTGAGGTGGGCCATGTAAACTTCTAATGTAATAGATCTCTAAGAAAATTAAATCTATTGTTAAGTAGTTCAGTTTCACTATCCTAACTCTGACTATTGCAGAATATATTCTTCTCACTGGTATAATAGTTGGGTTTGGGATTAGGATATTACACACAGACCTGCACTATTTATAAATTTGATTTTTAATTGTATTAATGGTCACCTGTGAAACCTGATGGTCCTCTGAACTCATCCACAAACACTGGATACAGTGTGACTAAGGTATTAGATAACAAAAATAGCCAAATAACAATCCAAAAGTTAAGAAACACTGTTGTTAAGTTTGTGTAAACATTTTGCACCCCCACAGACACTACCTGTAAGGTCTAAGATAAATAAAATCAGTACACATGTATTTCAGATACAAAACTAAACCCACGTTCTTTTCATTCTACTCTTAGCACTTGGTTCCCTTGATCTCTGTGGCCTTAGTTAATCCTCTGAAAATATAATTGTCGTGATTTATGTGCTTAGTCCTTTTCAGTCCTGGAAATTCTGAGTCCTTCACAAAGATTGGTACTCTTACACTGTAAGAAGAATAAATGGAGTGAAAGAGTTTACAGTCTTGCCCAGCCTGAGTCAGCAAGTATCACTGTTAGCACCAGGATCTGATAGTCCCAGTAACAAACATAACATTTATGTTCCTTACTTACCAAATCCATTCTTAGGGTCACGTTTTAGGCTGACACAAATGATTTCTCTTTCTAGACCACTTAGTAAAACTTCCTTTTGTGTGGCTGGTGATCCAGGTGCTGCAGAAACAAAACAGCTAGAATAAATGTAGATTAATGCAAGGAGACAGTAGATTCGTGTATTATGCAAAACTGGAGCTTCAAAAATTAATATATATTTTTTCCTTGATTTCAACATAACTGTTACTTTTGAATCAATGTAATTCTAGACGGAAGCTCAAACAAGTGTTCAGAAGTTTTCTCTCTTTAGAAAAACCTATGTACAGAGCTATGTAAGCTCTTCCTACAATGTTCCTTTCTGGGAGACTATATATTTTTCTGTGATGTTTTTATTAAGATTAGAATATTTAAAGAGTCAGGCATGTAGTGCCCATTGAACCTGAAGGTGATTTGGACACAAAATCTCCTATGGGCTCTAGCCTTAGGCCCTGTGGGCCCTTTTGGCTCTGAAGTGCAATCCAACCAACACTGATTGCAGTGATGACCTCTGTAGTGTTAACAGTACTGAACATCGTGCAATTGCCACAGTGTGTTTAAAGTACTGTTCTAATTTTAGAATGGACTAACCAAATAAGCATAGCTTCATATTCTGTAGATTGGCTCCCCATGTGCATGCAGTCTGGCTTCTGATAGAAAATTAGATATCCAGTCCTTATGCCAGGAAGTGTCATGCAAGAACAGAGGAAATATCTGGAGCCTATGCTGTCTCATGCATTACTTACTGGGTTGTAGATCTCAGTTGCAAACCAAACAATGACCTCTGAGCACAGGGCTATGCCCTGTGCAAGAGTCTCTGGGTGTACTGAACTACATCTCTGTAGAGCATTAGGCACCATTATAGAATCATTTTATCACAAAGGCCTTTACCACTGAACCTGATGGAAAGCGGGAGTTAAGGGGAAGAAAACAGCTCGTCTTGATAAACTCTGGATTAATTTCTGGGACTAGAAGTACAAAAGGATAATCTTTAATTTGTAAGTACAATATATGTTGGTCTCCTTCTATTGAAACAATAAATATGGAAGGGTAGTGTCTCTCTTTATGATTATTATACTCACCACTGATTGTGTTCTGAGTTGAATGGATAGAGAGGAAGTCGTAACTCCTTTGCTTTCCATTCAAATTGATGTGCATTTCTGACTGGGATAACCCTGATACAGATCTGCACAGCAGGAAAGGAAGACCGTGTTACAATAAAAAATCAGCAATGGTATTTAGCACTCTTCATTGCCATTAATCTGTCAGAGCTAATTTGGGAATGCAGCGGTTTATAGCCTTTCAAGGAGTATTCCAATGTCTGGGACATATTTCATTTTAGGGGAGAAGTAGTTTATCCTTGCTATCATTTGCTTCCAAATAACAGCTGCTATTAGACCACTTGTATCATGACTGATTTCCTCCTATGTTTTGCTCTGAGCTGACTGCAAGCATCAGGAAAACAGCATAGCTTCACCATGATTCATTTAGCCCTGCTGTCCATTTAGACAAAACCGTGTCTGTAAGTTCATGTTCTCCTTGGTTCTATTCTAACTCTTAGTATTCTAAAAGGCACTAGAATTCGTCAAAGGCCTTGAGACTGTGCAGCTATAGTAACCACCTACACAGGTGAATGTACCAAAACAAAGAGGGAGAAAGAAGTTCTTGCGCTGTTCCCTATGATTTGCACCTTTGGACATGGAGGAATCAACTAGGTATTGATCCCTCCATTCCTGATCAAAACCAGCTTGTGCTGTTTTTTTTCGTTCACATACTATAATTTCCATAGAAGATACACAGACATGAAGATTTTACATTTATTCTCCCTCATTTTTATACTTCCCCATAACCCAATTAGTGGTTTCTTCCTGAGTCTGGTACAAATTTAAATGTCACTCTTTTTCAAGTTCTTCTCTGTTAGTCTATTAACTTCCTGCCTGCATTTGCACTACTGCTGGCACCATGGAGCCCCAGGCCTTTTGGTGTGACCACAAAAAGAACTAAAAAAAAAAAATAAAATAGCTTATGTCTAAGTTTTCTTAAACACGTTCAGAGAAAAAAAACAAACCTACCTGCCAAGATTGCTTTTGTCTCTAGTCCTGCTGTTGGTTTCCACACTGAGGTTATCACAAGATTTGCTCATCATCCCAGCAGAAAGGTTTTCCAGGTTTGCCCCGTAGAGCACATTCTCTGAGCGAGACAGTCTCTGAATAAGGGCAAGGTGTTCATGCTGAGCTGCATATGCAGAATTTGATTTGTCTATTTCCACAAATTTACTGTCCTCTGAATAAGAAGTGAGAGAGGGGAAGAAGGAAAAACAAATGCACTGATATTATCGCATCTTTTTAAGCTCAAAGAAACTTTAAATAAAATCTTTCGAATATGCCAGAAAAAAAGATTGACATTACAGATATATTTGTTCTTGTATCCTTGAGGATGCCTAGGCCTTGGGGTGAGTAGGAGTTTTCTTTCATAAAAAGTATCTGCTGCATTTTGGCTTAATTTCTATGAATTATACTACAAAGCCACTTTCCACAAAGGCAGATGAAATGTACAACCCTATATAATTTAAACCTGAATATTTCTGTAAAGTGTATTTTTGTAAATGATTGGTGTATGAGAAACATCTGTCTTTCAGAGTCTGAATTATCCAGGTTGGTAGTTTCTCGTCCTTCACAGGCCTTCCACTCCAGTATACATGTATCTGAGAAGACAGAAGCTCTGGTAACACATGCTCTCCAAAGTTCAGAGGGACACCAAGGAACTGAGTGATTTGCACAAGTGAAGTCGAGTGGGGACCATCTTGGTGGCAACACTTGCTATCCAGTTTTCTACCTTTGTGTGAAATCTACTACTTGCTTAATGACACCCTGGCTCTGCTATATACACATCTGTCCTCTCCAAAGATTTCATTTTTCTGAAACAAGATGGTGTTGAAGGTGACATTAATTTATTTAGGTTCTCAATGGGTGGGCTGGCGAGGGAACTTGGAGGACGGAGAGACAGCAGGCAATTGGAGACATATTGGAAAGTAAAACAAAAACTCGGCTTGATACAGTCTAGCATAAACATGAGCTAAAATTCTGCTTGTACATAACAGCTAAACTCTTGTGTGTTTTCCTAACAAATAGTAGCCTGAATACAACTTTCTAGAACTCTACTCTGCAGCATTAAATCTAGGTTCCCTTTCCTCAGTGACTTTGATCAGAGGCATTTCTTAAGGCATCAGAAGGCTTAACTGTCCAGAGTATTAGCGCAGCCTGGGAGTTGCCATGGTGATTCTGAAGTAGAGGGTTGCTATCAAGTTTTGAAGTGATGGTGACTTATACATCTGAACAGTGCAGCAGAAGCAGAAGCATGCAGAAAGAGCCTCATAATCTCTTACAGCCTCACTGCGGTGGCAAAGGCAGTATTTTGAACTACTGTCTGTCATTGCCTTACTAAGCTTTTTTTCTGGGACAGCAAGCACACACTGAACCCCAGAACCTGCAGTCACATGGCTCATGTAAGTCTGGCTTGTTTCGGTGATTTGGTGTACTTGGGTTATAATTTTCTCAGCTCTCAATATTTTTTTTCTGTTATATATGGAATGTAATAATTTTTTTTAAGATAAATTACCACAAGCAAATGTGACACAGGAAACTTTAAGATGCACTATTAGCACTCATTTGAATGCAATAAAGCACAGTCCCACTAAATTATGTTAGAAGCTAGAGCGACAGTGCCTTGAACCTAAATGCTATTCTAGGGTCTTTTTCCATGGTAACAAATTTGTGCAAGAATTTCAGCTTTCATGCAGTAATTTTAGTGGTAAGGAGGCAATATATCAATCATTCTGCTACACGGCATGGTAGTATTTGTTGCCAACACTTTTACAGTTTTACTACAGAAAGGAGTATCCCAGTGGATAAGGCATGACACTTGATTCTCCTGCAATGACTCACCAGGTCAAACACTAAGGGGTTGTAAATGATCATGGTTCTGTTCAAGGCAGTGGATGAGCTAGTGAAAACTCATGTTGCTCCACTGAAGTCAAGAGTGATGAAAGTTGTCAGTTTATTTCTTATGTGCCTCAGTTTCCCCATAATAATCCTCACCCAGTTTTACAGAACGTGCTGAGAACTGTGGGTGAGATGTGCTATGTACCTGCCCTGCGTTGAGCAGAATCTTGTCTTAGAAACTATGGAAAATCTGAAGCCCGAGGAGGTACTAGTCAAATCTTCCACAGTCATAGCAAAATCTAAGATAAGAGCTGCTAGAAGCTGTGTAGTTTAGTGGGTATGACTCATGTGCCTTTGGTTTAGTGGTTTTGTCCTGGGACTGAACCACTGGGTTGCATCCCTCTTATACAAAATAACTCAGTTCAGCTCCAGCATATCTGGGCACTATTATAGTTTTGTGTGGAACATTTTTCAGATTACATTTCGGGTAGGTATGATATATTTCTTCAGAATTCTCAGCAGCAGAATTCTCCTGAAGGGGAGTGAAAACCTGCTTATTTCTTTTTTAAATCTGAGTTTAGCTGCATAGTTGTTATCATCAGAGAACCCCTCTTCACCTCCTGCACAAGCCTACTCACATACCAAAGTAGACTTAATTAGACAAATTAGACTCTAACTTTCAGTGTGGTAGGAGACATTATTTTCTAACTGAAGCAGAGTGAAACTGAGGTAGCAAGTTCTAATTCTCAGATTTGGTGAATGTACCTTACCTAAAACATAATTTTGTCCTATGGCCCTAGTAACAAAAGTGCATTTATACCTCACCTGATGAAGTTTGACGAAGTTGCCTAGAATTCATCTGTGCATTGAATTTGTGCTGGGCAGAGCAGAGGTCCAGTAGGTATTTACATGTCTTTGCTGTATCAGTAATGAACGTGTGTTTCTTGCTGCTGAAGCTGCTTTCAATCATGAATTTTTTTCTCTGAAGAGGAAAAAAAAAAGCACAGCTTGCTTCATATATCAGTCATTACACTGAGGCACTGACAGTTCATTTATATAATCTTGTTGATTTGTTCAGTTGTATTTATGCCTGACTGCATCCCTTTTGGGTTCAGTAAATGCCAAATTCAGTTGTAAATTCAGCACTTGTAAGCAAGGTGTCTGTCTTTGGGATCATAACTCTTCTATGTCAAAAGTCAAGAACCTTAGGACATTGAATGCATTGATACCAGGCTGCTAAAACTGCAAAATTTGGCCCTACAGATGTTAAAATCTTTAAACAATTTTAATGTGAAAAAGAACATATCTTCAAGGGGAAGAAGGAGCATTTTTGGAGCGCAAACAAGCTGGGAAATGTGTGATGCAGTTTGACACCTAGACTGTACAATAGTACATTGATATACCTCTAATGTCAAAATCCCATTTAGAAAGGGGTCACAATCTTGTCACCAATCCTAGTCTGTTAGCAGACATCAATATACTAAGAAATGAGGATGGGAATAATGAGATGTGGAAAGTGGAAGACGCGATTCCATAACCTGATGTAGACAGGAAAACAGAAGAAAAGAGCAGTAAAGACAAGAGAGGAATGAATATGGAATACACCATGGAGAGGTTTGGCATTGTCTCTGTAATAGTCAGCACCAGATTATTCAGTTTTATAGTAATTTGACTTTGGCCTCAGCATAAAAGCTGCAGAACTACACCTCACAAAGAACTCAGTATCTTCATATCCACATGCAGATCCAGCTTTGATTTAAAACTGTTTTCAGAAAGGACTTGCCCACATAGAGCGACTCTAATTCTAGCTCTGAATGCTATAAATTTATCAAAGTGACAGGAAGAAGGGCAGTAAAGTAATAGAGTAGAGAAGAGATTTAGTTAGCTCCAACTCACATGAGCTGAAATTCTCTCCGTTTCACGCCACTGGAATCTTAAACTGGCAATTCTTGTGTGATTTTTGTTCTCATAGACGATGATGCCTTTGGCACAGATTCCCAGGATGATGTCCCCTTCTGTCCCTTTCTTCTCTTGGGACACGCGATAGAATAACACTCCATATTCAGGAAGTTGCTGAGTCACCTTGTAGAGAAAAAAGTTCTTTGACCATGCATTACTCAAAAAATTCATGGGAAGAAAAGTTAGGTAGATGGAGGAGAAAATGCTTTTGAGTGTCTGAGGAGCCAGTGCCTGCCCCTGCCATTTAAACAGGAAGGGGATGTTCTGAGGAGCTAACCCAGAAGTTCTGGTTGTTGATGCTTGTCTTTCTACCTCCTGTACTTGGCCACAAAAGTGTTAAAATGTGACTCAGACACTTTACAGAGCTATAGAATATGAGTAGGATTTACTGTCTGATCTGCAGACCAAAATGAGTTTATCCTAAAAGCCTATATTTTCTTTCTGGGAAGCTACTGTAGAATCCCCAAATGACTTTTCAGTTGTGAATAGAGATTTTCAGTGACCAAAATAAAACACTTTAAGAAGATCTGTTTTTCACAAAGTAACCATAGTACAAATGTTCAGGTCCTGAAAACTGGGGCATCTATAATCACTAGCTGAATCTGGGTTTTAATTTTTAATCCCTTTCATATTTGGAATTTACATGTTCTTGCCATGGGGTCTATCTTTCTCACTTTCTATGACGTTTTGGCTCCTTCTACAGACTTATTCATTGAAACAGATACTAACAAAGCTGCTTTTCTTCATTGGATTTGCCACGCATGATGGGACTGTCATTAAGGCTAAGCTGCAATCTATTTCTTCAATTGCACTGACAGTGTTAGATGAGGAACTAATATAATTAAATAGCAACTGAACTAAAATGATGCTATAAACAAAAGCATGTGGCACTGCAGCAAAATGACTATTGATATTTATCCATTATCTAATGCCTTATATTTTTCATTCGATGGAAAGGAGAGAAGTTCGGGGATAAAGAGAAATTAGCAGGAAAAATGTTAAATCCCACATCATCATGACACTTTAGCACCCTAGGGAAATAGTCATGTGAGAAAATACTTCAGATAACTCCTTCCTCACTTCTTGGGTTCACAGATGCTTTTAAACAAACAATCACTACATGTTTATAAAGTGGCTGAACAGCTGCTGTAATTTCAGAAGTCAAAAATGTGCTTATTCTCATGTTTTATAATCTTCTGGAGCCCAGACGTTGGTAACATGCCAAAACTTTGCATCAAGGCTTAGAATGCTGCAAATACACCAAAATGTGTTATAAAAACTCTCAGTGATAAGTGACAGTATCTACAGCAGAATGAAATTCTGAGGTTTTTGTTGACTCTTCAAATTTTTTCACCATATCTAAAATCCACTGTATCAGGCAAGAAGAAAATAGACAAAGGTAAACAGAGAGGGGGTTTCTACCTCAAAATTAATAAATTGTGTTTGGGGTAGGGCAAGTTACCTTTAAAAATTCTAGTTCAGCTTCATCCTCAAATAGGGAGCGATTCATACGATGTAATTTAGCAAGCTCTCGCTGTACATATGCCAGGGTCATTTTCTCTATACGACTTGCTGGAACATAGTCTTCAACACGAAAATAGCTCTTTCCATGCATCTGTGGGGAAAAAAAACGAAAATACAGAGAGAGGAGCCTTTTGTTCTTTGTTGACTTTTCTTATTCATTGCATTTCATTTTCAGGGTGACCCATAAGCAGAAGTCACCCTGCTGCCATTTCCCAGAGGAAGGTGGGAACAGCACATGGAGTCCTGACAGCCAAACTGCCTCTTGCCCCTGTGCTCAGGCAGTTGCCCAAAGCACACACCACTTCTTTGGGCAGAGGGGAGAAAGGAGCTGGGCCTACAGATGTGTCCTGCACTTAGAGCTGACAGCTACAGCTGCATCAGTGCAACCTACAGTGGGGGACCCACTGCTGTGAGGGATCTGACCACACGGATCAGCCCACTCAGTTCAATTAATAGAGCTACACTGATTTACATAAATGAAGATGGGGAAGAGAACAAAAATGGGTGTTTTCTATACACTTGAAAACTAGGACAGCTAGTTCAGATATCCAATCAGTGACCTTCCTGTCCTTGCAGCTTGTGGATCTGAGCCTACACATAAAATAGCTATGAATTCTGAAGTGTTCATTTGCTTTTCTCTTCCCTATTTACTCACATCTCTAAGCCCCTCAGCATCCAAGCTGGGCCTATGCTGGAAACTTTCTACAGATTTTCTGGAGTTTTGAGGATATATGATCAATTATGAAGGACCTAGACTCTCTCATCATTCTGTCATATTTCCTGTCAAATTCACCTGGCTCATTACTACTCCATAATTAGGAATATTTTGTAATTTTTTTAATTAAGTCTGAAGGACTTAACTGGAAGACTAACTGAAATTTTGTGCTATTCACATTTCTTCTTTAAACGCTATGTGACAAAGAGAAGGTGCAAAAGTTGTAGAGAGAGACCTCTGAGAAATACTGCATTATTTCTCCACACCTCAGGAGCAAAATTGCCAAGCTCTGCCTGTAAAGCCAAAGCGCCGAGTTTCAGGGCAGTCTCATCACTGCAATATAGTCGCTCCTCCAAAATATCTTTACGAAGCTGCAGGTAAAACTGATGCCTTGTCAAGCCGTGCCTGAAATAGAAAAGGGTTTAGGAACTCAAGAGGAGCTTTGAATGGTATCTCTAAATGCTACTGGTTCTCCTTCAGTCAGCAGAATTGTCCACTTACTGAATAACATTAAAGTGGTTGACAAAGAATTTTATCCTTAGAAAGAGTGTGAAATTAATGATGGACGTTTTCTTCTTGGGTTGGTCATTCCAGCCATCTGGGGCCACTTTGTAGAGTTTGGTCTCCTCATCCAAGAAGAAGAATTCTTTACCTGAAATGAGAATTTTGGGTTCTGTGATAAACGTGCACATACTTTAGCAGCTCAGTTCTGCTGTCTTCATAAAGTGCATCCCTAGCAATAAAAAATAAAATGGATTGGGGATGTCACCTGAGATTTACTTCTCTGTGTCATGATTTAACTTATTGCTACTTTGATGGAGAACTTAGGACAGTATGTAATTTTGTATTACAAATGTTAGATGCTGGATTAGTATGGTATCTGTGAAATCACTCAAGGATTCATGGGGCTTGCATTCTGCTCAGTATTCAGGTTCTGCACCCCACTGTAATCCTTATGCCCTACACATGAGGTGTGCTTTTTCCCAGTGCCTCAGCTGTGCCTGTCATCAGAAGTGGACTAGGGAGATGTGGGTCTGGTAGATGACATAGCTGAACCTGTACTCCCACTTATGTGTAGGAATAAACACAGGCAGCCTTTCTCAGTGCAGTGCTTCCTGGAATTTCTGCTGGAGCTGCATGGCTCAGTATTGTTTGAGTACAAGGCTGGGACACAGCCTTTTCTGCCTGGGAATATCAGCCAGTACCTGTTGTATGGCTGTGCTGATGCACAGTCCTAGGGTAGACCTGCTTTACATCAGTGCAGTACAGTTTAAACCAACACACCTTACTTTTGCACAAGCTTTGTATCTGCATCCACCTGAGGATCTTAAAGGATCTCACTGGAATTCATTGATAAAGTGACCACAGAGGCACTGAGGGACAGAGCTGTCACTGTACTTGACTGTCTCATTACCTTTCAGGTAAGCCAAGCCAAAGTAGAAATGTTCCACCAAGTTTGCATATGCCACCACAGTGTTGAAAACATCTCTTGCCTTGGTCTTGATGTCACATTGCACCTCAAGGCACTGCCCATTGAGTAGAATCACATTGAGATCCCTTTGGGACAAATAGGATTTCCCTTTTTTAGTCTAGGAACACACAAGAAAGAATGAAGAATGAGTGCCAAGTACAAACAATGCAAGTTCCACAGCATTTTATTACTGAGGCCCACTAGTTGCCTGTCTCTATACATCCTGAGAGAATCGGTCACAACACCATGCTATTCTCCGCCTCCCTTCTCATAAATTAGTATCACAAACATTTCCGATTTTTTTAAAACCCAGAGAATCACAACAAAACAGCTGATCATACTTGAACTCTCCAGTCACCAGGGTTATTCTAGACTGGGGGCTAATTCCAAATTCTCCTTGCCCTCATTTTTACTGCTGTCTGCTGTCAACTTTCTACCTTATCTTAATGAAAAGTAAAGGATGCAAGCTGGAGAAGTCCCATATATTGGCACTAGATGTCATATTGCATATTTGCTGTAGAGTCTTTGTCTAAAAGACAAGTCTTGGGCTAAAGTGAGCATTCTTAGCTGAGAAGGATAAATTAAGCTTTTTTTTGTCCCAACAGAAATAACTAAATAGCACTGAGAAGTAAATCACCTCCTTTCAAGTCTCAATACCTCTGCAGGAACTCTAACTTGTTTTGAGAGGAGGACATGGAAAGAATACTGGGTTGAGACTCGGATGCTATTTACAAAGAGCCCTAACTAAAATGTCACTAGATTAGTTCTAAATTCTTAATGTTCGTACTTACCACAATTGATCCAGGCAGCTGTAAGGTCACTGGTGGTTCACTAGACAAAATAATAAATTCTGGACCTGAAAACTGCAAGGAGGCAATTTAGAAATTTAGTAAATATCTCCTTAATGGAATGAAGATCCCAAACCCAAGTATCAATGAAACCCATTTCTGTTGGTCTGTATGCTAGACCTAATTGACTTCAGTGTCTAATAAGGTGCAAATGCTGATTGAAGACTTCTCTCTGTTTATGGTCTCTCCTGTGTGGACTATCCAGGGTCTAAGTAGGGGTAAGCTCATGCTGAAGCCTTTTCTTTGGTAAAGGCACTTAAAGAAGATCCATTTCCTTTGCAAGGCACCTATTTTCATGACACTTACAGAAACTTAATCTATTCTGAGACCTTTTCTCCTTTGATTCCCAAATTACTCTGAGGACAGTCACAGACATGTAGACACACACACACACCACTGTGATTGCATCACGCCAGCTTCCCTAGGAACCAAACTGAAGTGCAGAGCTGATTTCTTCCCCATAATAAAGGCTGACTGATGGTTCTTAATAGCAGAAATCATATTCTTTTAACTTCAAAAACTTCAACATATTTTTTTTTAAGATCTTTTTTTCTTGCTGAGCATCCACCTCAACTAATTTCATATGCTAGCTTTTCAACAGTTACATCTATGGTTTTAGATCCCTTAAGCAGACAGAAATAATTAAATGTCTTCAAGTGATAAGATGTGAATCCTTCCAGCCATTCACCATGACATAGTAACTTGAACCATTTACATTTTTTTTAAATTTAGTATTTATTTAATTATAATAGTATTGTCCTACCAATAGACAATGCAGTTCTGTAGCACATTAAAGAGGGACTAGCACTGTGTTGTAACAGTTGCTGAATTCCTTCTGAGAAATGCCGTTATTATCCCCACAAAAATCATAATAATAAAATTTAAAACCAAATTTATATGAGAAAAATATTTTTCCAAAGTATCTAACTGAAGTTCTTGACCAAATATCTGTCACTGGTCAGTGTTGAGCTTCTGAACTGGGAAGAGGTGAAAGGGCTCATCAGCCTGAAACCTGTCCCTTCTTCTTCCACAACAGAGAACTCCATAGGCAGGATCATGGTGGAGTTTTCTGTGTTCAGTTATTTCTGAATTTCTGCAGTCCAACTTTTAAAGAAACACTATCCTTTCCATTTAATGAAGTCCTACCACAGCTTAGCAACTAGAAATAGTCAATTACGTGAACTATTGGTTGGGCACATTCACTGACAGCCTATGCTTTCTGTCCAGATGTACACTGTAAAAAAAAATTAAGTCCTTGGCTGGCAAATGTTTGGGTTAAGTGTCTCTGTAAATTTTTTTGCTGTTCTGAAGCTGATGTCAAAGTGGTTGATGAAAACAGTCCATATGGTGTTTGATGCTTGCAGAAATCACATATGTAGGTGAGAGAGGGTTCAATTGCCCTCTTTTGCATAGTCTTTGTGGACAATTGCTTTCACTGCCTTCAGTTCTGATGTCTCAGCTGGATCATGCCTAATTTGGAGTCTGTCAATTTAGAATACTCATCTAATAAGATGACTTAGTAGCTAACATCAACATCACGCTTGAACAAAAATTAGACAAAAGGCTTCTCTTTAGTGATGTTTACATTTTGAAATCAGCATGTATGTTTTTCATCATTCACCTTTTCCTTCCTTTGGAACAAACATTTCTGTGATGCAGCAGCTGCTGAGTAGTCCTTTGTAGACACAGAGAAGGTGGAGCCCAAGCTTAGCAGGTTCTGTCGGCTGTTCTTCTGAGTTCCACCAGGGGTTTCTTCTACAGCACTCACTGACCTTCAAAGGAAATGTCACAGTGAGCAAAATATGTGACATGCAATCAGCACAACACCGACTTGAGGACAGAGAGCTTAAGGTACAGTAACTACTGGAATACTATGAAGTCCAGGGCAATGTCTCTTATAAGCTCCTAAATGTTTCTTTGCAGAAAAAGAGAACTAATTTAACAGGAATAATATTACTGATGCCCCTTATAAAGAAATGTAAAGTCTGCTTTTATTCGATAGAGTCAGGTTTGTTTCTTTTTTTCATTTGGTGAGCCAGATCTAGCTGGTTTAAGTTTGGTGAAGCCAATAGGCAAAAAATTTAGCCCTATTCCCTTCTGTGAATTCTACAGGATGAAGTAAATTCCTCATTTCTTATTTTCTCAAGAAAAAAGCTTCAGAAAACCTTAACATTTGTTGTTACATTATTCAGACTTTTCCAGGAATGGAAATTTGAATTATTTGAATACTAATTCATTAGAATAAATTAATGTCCTAGGGAACTGAGGGAATTTTCAATTTAATTAAGAAAAAGGTGTGTGAGATCTCAGATCAGAAAGCTGTCTTTGTACTATAATTTTAATGCAGAAAGTAATGGTGTTTTCCATGTGAGCAGACATGTGTATCCTTAGAACAAACTTCAAATATAGTATGTACTCAGTAAAGAAAGAATGATTATGTAGTCCAGAAGGAGAGGTTTTGTTGAGGTGGATTTTTGTTAATAACTTTTTTTAACAAATGCTAAAGACACATGGAAGCTTTTTCATTATCTCAAAGTTTCATAGTTTTCTTTTGCATGTTGCAAACTTGCTTCAGGAAACTATTCAAGCAATCTCTAAAAATTTTAACAAATTAACTGGAGTAGTTTCTCATCTCTTCTGCCTAGTATCTAATGACAGGGAACGTGGGAATGGTTCAAAGCTGCATCAGATGGAGTTCAGAGATGATGTTAGGAACCATTTCTTCACTTAAAGGGAGCCAAACACTGGAACGGTCTTCCTAGAGAGATGGTCACTAGTCCAAGCCTGTCAGTTTTTAAGAGGCATTTGGACATGCCCTTAATAACATGCTTTAACTTTTGGTCAGCCCTGAAGTGGTCAAGCAGTTGGACTAGTTGATTATTGTGAGTCTCTTCCAACTCCTCTCTTCTCTTCTCTTCTCTTCTCTTCTCTTCTCTTCTCTTCTCTTCTCTTCTCTTCTCTTCTCTTCTCTTCTCTTCTCTTCTCTTCTCTTCTCTTCTCTTCTCTTCTCTTCTCTTCTCTTCTCTTCTCTATTTTACATTCTATATCTATAAAGATATCTATTAATTTTTTTTCTATCAATGCAACCTCATGAAGATCAACATTTACCTAAGAAATATGCCTCAAAATTACCTGAAGTGACCTTGTGAGCATAAAAATATTATTAGCTGAAAAATCCAAAGTTCTTTATTAAGAAGGCTTTCTTTTTCTGTAGAAAACACTTCCTGTTGTTATTCCTTTGAGGTGAGAGATGCCAGATTTACCAGTTGTGTCTTCTTTATATATAGATCATAGCCTTGCTTACAAGCTTAACTTTGTGAGATGTAAATTATGTCAGTTGGGCTGCCTAAAGAATGAGCATGATGATATTAGTAAGCTTTATAGATAGCAAACCCATCCCTAATTTTTGTGTTCATTGTACTCTTACATGGGAAACTGGTAATTTCCGAAGTAATTTCAACTGCGCTGCTGTCATGGTACTTGTAATAGGATGGTCACTGTGGTAGAAACTCAGTTGCAGATGCTTACAACCAGGAGTGGGGCTTATGGTCCTTGAAGTTCTATGGGAAATGGCTTGCTGGAAATTTGGAGAACAGAGTTTGTCTTTCAGCAGAGGAGGGGAACTTATTCTTGCAGCATGATTTTAGATCAAGCATATCAAGATCATACCCAGGTTGTTAGTCGGAGGCATGGCAATTGCTCCCAAATACTGAGTAAATAAATCCTCTGTTACTCATATAACTGCCAGATACATGATGCATATATAGATGTCTGTATACACACATGTAAATGTATGTGTATGTAGTTAGACAAAACTTTCTTGACAAAAGCAGCCACTATCCTGCAACCTGCTTGTAGATCTCTCTTGTTGCGATTTTACAGGTGTACTGGGATATCTCATATTGCCCAGATTATCATGGTTGATTTATCAGGAAGTTCAAACTGTTTACTCGGGACACATTTAATTGGGAGTTGATCTAAATTGAGCATTTCCTGTGGGCCTGAATTACTCATGTCATGGATAAAAGAAGCAACTCCTGTTTAACTGGGTCAAGAACCCAATTTAAATGGGATGTCTGTAGGGATTACATGGTGCTTAACTATGCGATTCTGGTCTTTGGGGTGCCTAGAGGCTGACAGTACTTACATCTCTTCTTTGTTTGGAAACTGCCATGGTTATAGCTGCACTGTGCTAACACCCAGTCTAGAAAGCTCTTGTTTGGCAGCAGTGGTGATTCCCTGGCTGTTGAAAAGAAGTTAGTATCTATCTGTCATACAATTCTCAGTTTTCTTTGTCAATACAGGGCTGCTGTCCATGCCATGGCTGAAATGAGGCTAATCCTCACGACAGAGCAGAGGTCTTTACTGCTTGTGTCCCTGGGTTACCTATAACTCTCCAGTACAGTGGCAGTGCAGGGCTGGATATGACTGATACAAGTGAGAAAAATCAGTCTAAGGACTGAGGTGGAAATGTAAATGAAAATTATGGATCATATACATGGTCTGACATAACCACACCAGAACACGTAAGGTGTAACAGCACTTTAATGTGACAGCAAGGCAAGACCACATCCAAAATCTGAATGCAGACAAATAAGGACTCTGACAGAATGCCTTGACAGGGAAAGCAATGACTATTCGTACCTTTTAAACAGATATTTCCCTTCATAAAATCATATCATCATTAAGGTTAGAAAAGACCTCTAAGATCATCAAATCCAATCTTTCACAGCCTCTGTGGAGCAGCTTGCCAATTGTTTCAGTCACAGAGGGCTAGTGCTGCTTCCCTGCCTGGTGGAGACACAGCTGGGGGCAGCTGTTCTGGGAGGCCCGTGGCATCTGGCAGGACACAGTGGTACACAGTAAATGTCAAAATCCTGAATTTGCTTGTTTTGTGTGGATTGTTCAGGGCCCAAGTTCCATTTCACAAGAGCTTTTAGACTGTTCCACCTGGAACCAAACCAAACCTAGGTGAACATTATTTATTTATTCTACAGAATAGATTATTATGTATTTATTAAGGTATTTATTCTACATAAATAGTATCTATTATCAAAACAGGTTCAGATGGCAATTCAGGCATTTTCTTGTTGCGAAGAGAGTCGCGGGAGACTAACCACAAGCTATCATGTTCAGCAAGTCTCGTTTATTGATACATTCGGTTGCCTTATATAGACCCGATAATTAAGCTCATACATAGTGCAAAACTAAGCTCAGCATTGGTTAGTAGCTAATCAGACAGTTTCACCTTGGGAGACATTCTTACTTCTATTCTTGTTTCTCTTTTCGGTTTTTTCCCTGCTGAAGCGGCAGAAGACTACACAATGCCACATAGTTTGCAGTTAAGCCTTGCTTGTAACATATGTTGCAGTTAAGCCTTGCTTCTATCTATTCCTTGTCTTTGTTCCTCTCTGTACATCCTTGTTCTTTCGGTATCTTGTTCCTTGCACAAACTTTATCACAAGGACGCTATACTCTTTCCTTCAGTCACGTACCCTTTTTCACATGCTTAGCAATCTCACAGTATCATGCCCTTTACTGCGCAGCCATTCGTCTGGCAAACTCTCCACACTTTCTGATACTGGCATTGCCACACTAGTTGCCTGCTTTACTTGGTTATAAAACAGCTTCCATCCTGTAGAAAACTGAATTGAGCTTACCTGTTTATGAAGAGCTTGTAGCTACTTTGTGTCCTCGACCCATTAAGTGTAGGGTCACATGATCTGTGTGTCTCTGGAACTCTCCCTGAAATAAATAAAGAAAATTTCAAAATTCAAGCGATAGTAGCAGCACTCAGCATCAGATGTTGGCACAATTAACAACAGGGAAGAAATTTAGACTGGCAACTTCCTCTCTTGTGTCCTCGCTTGGACATGATAAATGGCTATTTAATAGGGTTAAGTGAATACTACACCAGCAGTATTCCCAGTTCCCTAGTTATGGTTACTTCCTCTTCATAATCCTTTGTGTGAATGTAATTTGGAAAACAGCTGTGTAGGTACAATGGCTGTCATTTCCATCTGTATGGGGGTAATTTGTGAAACAGCTTTTACTCTTCAGAAATTATGCCCAATTTTTGTTCTTCTATTTCCAGGCATAAAATGGGAAGAAAAAGCCAAGAAACTTCTCTCTGGCTTAATCAGAGTAGAATATAAAATCAATGAAATGAAAATGATTGTATGTATTCCACTGGTTACTTGCTATGTTAAATATATTGTGAATGTTTTTACATCATAAAAACCTGATGGGAGTAGTGGGTCCTTAGCAAATAAGGATTGCATTGTTTTTCACCTTCAATCATCTCTGTTGCTACAGAATGGACAGGTGTTGCTTTGTCCAAATATATGAAGGTTGAAATTTAGAGGCAGAACCAGAGAGGGTTCTGCAAGTGGTAGTTCTATGAATGTTTCTTGTATCAGCAGAGATGTTTGAAATCTTTAAGGAAGGGTGACATTAAATTTTTCTTCACTTGGATCATTTCATTGATCTTATTTGAAGAATTGCATATAAAACTATTACATAAGCAGGATGATAGAGGTGATAAAATAAGCTGTGTGGAAGCAATCATTTAGATAAAACATTCATGCACTATACCCTGAGAATTCACTCTGAATTCCAACATGAAAACGTGACACTGAATTCTGGTGTACCAACCAACCAACTGCAGTTTTAAAACCTGGAAAATCTACAGTCGCATTGCTAAAATAAGCATAAACATGTGGGGTTTTTTCAAGCTGCAGATGGTAGTGACAAAATGTGAGATTTGAGATAAGCTAGTTACCAAAGTTAAGTTTCAGTCCTGTGTTCTGAAATGACATGGTTTTTCATGAGAAAACTTTGCAGAAATCTCTGCTTCCACTGTGGTTTTCATGTAATTGTATAAATATATTTTGACAAGCAATAAAATTCCCCTTAGTCTTTCTATACCAGCTGTTACAGCAGTGGGACAACTTGGCTACTTTCAGTGGCCAGACTGCCATGCTTTGATCACAAATCCAACACATACCTGACATTAAATTAACATGTATTCCTCAAAGAAGTTGATCCTGTAGATTTACTAGATGTTAAATGATCTTCTAAAGTACAGTCTTGATAGAGATATTGATCTCCTTTGATAACGGTGCTCTACTAGATGGTAATATTTCTTTTCAGATAAGAATGCATTTCTTTTAATATATTATTTCATGAAGGAAAGTCTGTGGCAAACAAGCTCTCACATTCTGTGTTTACTCATGTATTTTTAGAATCTTGTCTTACAATGAACAGCTACCAGTGTTTCAGTGGAGACTGAGACATGCACAAAGTCACTGGAATGAACCTTTGTCAAGTTTATGACCAAATTATTTTTAAAAGTGCTTACGAAACAGACTTCGGTTCTGAGTTTACCTTCACTGTGTGTGACTGTGTATGTGACTGACACATATGTGTCACTCGGGGAGCAGCTGCAGTCTCAGGTTTTTATTGCTGCTGATATTGATTGCAATTCTGGAGCTTCAGAAAAGCACCTTGTTGGAGGAGAGCATTAACATGACTAACCTTGCTTTCCTCATCCTTGGGCTAAGGGCTTAGGGCTGAGACGCTATGACATGATGTTTTTTTTTCCCAGGATGTGCCCAATTTCTCTCTGAATTATGTCCTCATAGAATTGCAGCGAAGACACAATTTTTTTTCCATCTTTCCTAGGGAAATTAGTCCCTTGAGATCATGCTCTATGTCTTTTTCTTTTTGTCTAAGGAATTTTAAACCTTTTAAATTCAAAAGACTAAGGGTAATATGGTCCTAGATATTTCATTACAATGAGCATCTGGATATCATAAACACAAATTAATGCTCCCCATTTAGAAAAAACAAGGACTACTCAGCAGTTTTCTGTTATTTATGGCATCAGTGAACTAAGCAATCAGTGTGCACCCTTTATTGCATCATAACTGATGTAGTGAATGCTAGAGTTACTGCCTTAGGGAAGAAATTTCTGAGATACAAAATCCACACATGCTTACAGAGCAGATTTGAATCTATGCCACAGGAGGACCTAGTACTTCATTTCTCATGGAGGCTCATAGAGGGAGGAAGTAAACTCCAAACTACAGAGGTAAACTTCCACCTCTTGGTCTAGGAGCTCAGGAGACATGCCACAGGCAAGATGGAAAAAAGTTTGAAAACACATAGGAGGATGGATAACTGTGGACTGGAGGATAGGAATGGGCAGGAGTCTGAGATGGGGAGCTGGCATGGTAAGCTTGGTATTTTTAGGAGAGGCTGAGGGCATTTGGCAACAGCAACTTTTTGCTCTTGGGCAGTGTGAATGTCTTGTCTAGGTGATCCCAGTTCAGATTCCAACTTATACATGAAAATACACATGCACAGCAGTACTCCTCTTCCTCCTGAATTCCCTTTTTTTCTTCATGGTATCCGCTTACACTGTGATTTATGTCACTTGGGAAGGAACGCAAACAATGTCTACCACAGTGTCTTCACTGAACAAATTCTCTGCCAAACAGTTTCTTTCATGTTGTTCTTGCCACAAACGGGTTGAAAGTGAAGCTAAAATTTCAACTCTGATATCTCCAGACCAAGTAAATCAGAACAGCATTTCAACCTGGCATTTAGCACAACCAAAACAACATGCTGAGCAGGAAATGCACAATGGCTCTGGGACAAAAAAGAAAACAAAGAGGTATTTGGTTGTTTTTTCCCTCTAGACTTCAGAATTAGTCCATTTGTTTTCGAATAGGCTTGAAGAAAAATTAATCCTCTGCATTCAAATCTTAGGTATTATTCATAGATTTAACTGATTTCAGAGCTGCCATCTTGACATTGCCCACCACATGCATTTGTGGGGTAGCCCCACATTTTCTTTATCATCTCATGTACTAAAAACATATTCTCAGGCTTTGTGATCTGCTGAACAGCTTTACCTCACAAAGGGGGCAGGAAGCAAGAAAGAAGTGATGGTGCTACATGGTAATCAGGGAAGATATAGCTTTACAGTAGGACACAAGTGGAAAAGAATCTAAGGTAAAAGTATCTTTCTTCTCTACAACTGAGCACAAATATACCTCCCAAGTCACATAACCACAAGTTGCACGGGAGTATCTATCACTTGGTACATGGTCAGTCCCACACTTCGGGGGGAAAAAGAGATGAATACATAATTTACAAACATAATATTTTATAAAAATCTTACCTCTCCTTTGTCCTCGGTTAGACAGTATCAAAGATGTACTTTCAGAAATACTATTAGAGTCACTATAATCCACAGAGAGTTGTCTGTAATCTTCTGTTGACTGACTGTAGTTCATTAATCTGGACCCTTTGTCTGCAAACAGAAAGGAAATATGGTGAATCATATACTTTGATTATGAATCATTGTATTTGCATGTTAATGTAAATAATATTTGGATTGTCTAATTTTTATATAGTCCACATCCCTCTGCCTTCTAACCCTGACTCCAATTCCTTAAAGACTGAGGAAAGCTTGGTAAATTAATTCTACTATTTTCACAATCTTATTCTGACCAAAATTAGTTTTCATAGTTGTCCTCAACTATTCCATTAAAAACAAATATAATACATTAATTCTATTCCACATGTTATACTGAAAGGTTGCAAAATGCAGATAACCTGCAAAGTTCTTATTCCTTATACTCTGAGGTCCAAAACCTTCAGCTATAATGTCTTTTTTCTGTGTGCAGGGTGGACAATGCCCAGACACAATCCAGTACCAGAGTCAGATGCAGAAATTCCACTAAGGGGCCATCCTTGCTCATTAGGATGGACATATTTCTCTTGCACAATGACTTTACTTCACTTGCATCCTCTCTTATCCTTTTACAGAATCTCCGAAGCATAATTTTTAATTTTAAAAAAGGAAGAAATTGAGTGCTGTCTTGCAAAGTGTGGCTTACACATTTTCAATGTAATCAACATCCTAATTCATTGAAGTCCTTTGGCAAGTGTAAGTCGAGTGACCTGAATCACTGGAAAACACAGAGATCACACCAGATACATAATCCCTAGAACTAGTGTAAGCAAACTGGCAGGAATTTGTGGCTAATATGAGGTTGAAGGTGGGATCATCCCTTTTGGCAGCAGCAGAATTTCTACATCCTTTTGCAAGTGTGAATCTACAAGGTCAGTTTCTGAGTAAGTGAATCAATATGGCTTTAGGGGTCGTTTGTCTGTATGTTTCCAAAAGAATCTCCTTTTCTTATAACCAATAATATCTAATAGAAATGTTCTACATGTATTTAAGTGCATGTTTGATTCTACCTGATTAAATGGAGCATAGGTGTGATTTGCTGAATATGAATTGTATTGCTCATATGCCTAATGTTGAGCATATCCAAAAAAAATCCTGTATAGCTTGGGCCAGATTTCCCCTTGCCCCAAAATCAGAGATCTCTGTCAAGTGAACAGTACAGTGTAGATACTAGAAAAAAGATACAGTTATAGAACTACTCTGAGGGATAATAAATCTTGATCTTAGTCAAATGAAATACAAAATTGGTATATATTGGTTTATTTATATAGTGATCAGGATTTGGTCTTGTGTCTTGAAATCACTTGCAATTCATGTGTGAATTTATAAAACATCTTTTGAATAGAAAATTAAACTAAAATCAAAAAGGAACCACAAATCTTTGCTTAAGTAATCAAATAAGAAAGATGAATATATATTCCTTAATGGAAGGAGGATAGCCTCACAGAATCCCGCCTTCAAAAATACACTGGAGTATACAAAGTCCAAAGCAGTTTTGAAAGTAGAGGTGTTTTATATGCACAGGTTTTATGGAAAGTGCTTTAAGAGTCAAATCTGTGCAAGCTGATTTGTTATCACTGCTTCACAGCCCTGAGACTACTGTCCTTTGTGGAAATAAGGAAAAGAAACCTCACTGACTTGCCTCAGAGTCTTTCTATTATGAAGTAATTTATATGTAAAGCAATAACTATCCTATCCAACACTGTATGCAATCACTACAGCATGAAATTAAGCAATTCATCTACCTTGGGAAAGACACAGAAAAGGCTGCATGTATCCTTATTAGAGAGTTCAGATTATAAATCTTTCTTTACCTTGCTGAAAATTCATCTGGGATGACAGTGTTGAGGTGTCCGATATTTTTTCATGCAGTCTTTTCCTTATCACATGACTCCTGTTCAGCTGAGAGGCTGTGCTGTCTTCAGTGACCACCTGCTCTGTCTAGAAGGTAGTAATATTAAACTCAATGTCATAAGATATGTGGACTTCAGACTCTCATAGTGAAGTGATCCTTGACCTCTGGCTGTCAGAGGCTGCTGGTTTGCTTTGTATAACCAACTTCATTTTCTCAGGCTAACACAAAGCGGGACTGAGAATGTGGGCTCCATGCTCTCATGCTAGCTAAGTTTATGAGGGGACACCCTCTGTCACAGCAGTAAAGAGAGTAATAAAGAGTGCAAGGAAAAAATTATTCTCAGAATCTTAATGAATACTGGTTGAAAACAAAAAAAAAAATCTGGTGTGTTTTCTTCTGTTGTCATTCAGCTTGTCAACAAAAATGTTTTTTGATATTTCAAATTTTGAAAAAACTCAAGTGCTCACTTATTAAAGACCTCATGTAGTCAGGCTTGATTGCACAGCAAATATTCAATTCCATTCAAGGACAATGAATTAATTTTCTAATGTGATGTAAATGAGATTTCTTTGAATTTTATGAAGAAAGTCTGAAACCAGAGTGGCAACAGAGAAATCTTTACTATTGTGTAAAGTCCATTCCTTTGGCCAATATTAGGTCTCTGTAAAGGTTATGATTGCTTCAGTATTAACC
This sequence comes from Pachycephala philippinensis, assembly GCA_013397055.1. Taxonomy (NCBI): domain Eukaryota; kingdom Metazoa; phylum Chordata; class Aves; order Passeriformes; genus Pachycephala; species Pachycephala philippinensis. Next base: position 1,010,041 of record VWZT01004306.1, on the reverse strand, counting down.
AAAGAAATTAAGATACAGTAAGTACAAAAGCTGGATCACTTCCCAGGAGTGTAGAAGTGGTGTGTGAGACGGCTTCATTGCTTTATTTGCTTATACACGTGCCCACACAATTTCCTGTGTAGAAGCTCAGAACCAAATCTCACTTCCTTAATCCATACAAACATTAATTTCGGCAGTCACTCACCTGTGTCCCGTGTTGCTGCTCACCTCTCTCACCACAGAAAAGGAGATGATTGGAGTATGAGAGTAGTACTTACCTCGCTGGCACTTCCCACTGCAAACTGGACCATTTTCTTTATGTAGAATTTTGCTGGTAAGGGAGCAGATTCCTTCTGATGTGCTTCGCATGCTTCCAGGATTGATTCAGGAGAAAGTCTTCTATGTGGCAGGTCTTCACACAGTGTCAGCAACAGTGTATGTAGTTGGTCACTCAGCTGGAGGGACTGAGTCAAAATAGAAGCACGGTTAATGACATCTCCCAATGTCAGGGACTGAAATCCTGTGCAAACAGGGACCAGAAATTTCTGTAAGCCTTTCACTCTGGGTGAGAAACAGGGACTGAATTCCTTTAGACTTTGGGAAAATTCCAGACAAGCAGCATAACAGCATGAAATGAGCCTCTAGTGGGATCCAGGATAGCCTTGGAGGGAATTGACATCTCCAAGAATGATCATCGGCCCAATTAGGGGCTTCTTGGTGACAGACAGTTCAGTTTGCTCCAGAGATTTTTTAATCAAAGATTCCTGCAAGTAAGATATGTGGTAGCATTAGCTTCAAAAAGGTGAGGAGTTATACCAGCCAAAACTGTTGTCATGGAGACCAGATACTTATATTTTAGGGCCATTTAGCTTATAAAGCCTTTTCTCTTCGAATGCGAAAGGGAGGTTAAATCTACCAGAAGCCTGTGCTCTCCAAATCGAGAACAAGCAACCAAAAGGATCAATACGGAAATGAAGCAAAATGTATGTTACAGGTTTTTGAAAGGATTCTGGGTAAGCAAGAAATTTATAATTTCAGCTAGCAGAGATACTGATAGCATTTGCTCAGAAATAAGGAGAGTTTTTTAGTTTTATTCTTGCATCCCACTTTTGAAAAAGCACATAAATGTGCACAGCACCACAATCATGCCAACATGATGTTTTTCTTTTAGTCCTTCCTATCTTAGAATAATAGAATCACAGAATAATTTAGGTTGAAAAAGACCTTTAATATTATCAAGTCCAATCATAAACCTAACACTGGCAAATCCACCACTAAATCATGTCCCTAAATGCTACATCTACATATCCTTTAAATACCTCCAGGGATGAGATTCAACCACTTCCCTGGGTAGCTTGTTCCTAATTGTCTTGGAATAAATAATCTTCACCTTCAAAATTAAGGTACAATTTGTCTTAATAAGAACAATTCTGGTTTTTGAAGAAACAGCAGGAAAAAAAAAAAGAAAAAGGAAAGGAAAGATGAGCTCTAACTGAATTTCCTGATTTGGGTGAACTGGTATTTTTGGTGAAGCTTAGACCTTGACACAAGCTTTCAATTCTTTCTAGTGGCTCCAAACATAAAGCATCTCTTAGTGATACTTCAGATTATGCCTCTAATCTTTGAACCTACCAGAATAAAAGAAAAGAAAAATGTTTGTGTTACTGGCCTGGTTTGGAGGAACCTGGTAATCTGCTGACCAATAGAGGGTCATTCCTAAGGAATACACCAGCATCTGTCAAAACAGAAAAGGAAACCCTGTGTGAAATCAATACTTAGTACAGAAAAGCCTCATACTAGACACACCATCTTTTTGTGTCTTTGGTCACAGAATGGCAGAAGTCAAACAGGTGATTTTTTTTTTTTAAACTAGACTAAGCATATCTAAAAGTAAAATAGTGACTCTTAGCTTACGGACTAGGTTGCATTCAATTAGTACTGTTCAGCTTGAGGAGCTGAGCCAGGCTGCCCTCTGTTCAATGATGCCAGGAGCAGGGAAAGAAATTTGAATTCCTAATCAGCTCTCCCATTGCTGATTAACGTTCTCCCCTACCTGTGGGACTGACTAGCAGTTATATGCAGGAAAATAATTACTGGACTAAAGGCCACCTATTCCACAGCTTCATTTTTCTGCCTAGTGTCTAAGTAGTCAGGTATATGGGAATATGAAAATACTGTTTTCTGCCTGAGGGAAGTATGTGGTCTGAGTGGTATTTAAACTTTTAGGTGCCTGAATGTTGTATCTTCCTGTCTTGCCAGAGAGACTCATTTGTCAGAGAGAAGAAGAATAAATTGTTAACAAAGCTGAACATATTTCTGACTTCCTGGGACTGCTCCCACCCTCTGATTGTACAGATACTGCAGTTCTGCTGCTTCTGGGATTACAATTACCATATCTGCTTAAACACCATTTCATAGAAATATTCTTCCTTTCTGTGGGCCTTTACAAATAATGCATTTATGCATACCTAGGATGATTGATTTTGATGTTGACATGCATAGTAATCCAATGGTAAGCTGCAAGATCTGTAAATCTTTCTAACAATACCCTAATTTGATCAGTTTTATTAGAAATGGGGTGTGACAGTAGGTGCCTGGTATGCTGCATTAAAACCCAGGAGCTTGTCTTCATGAGGTGTTGTCAAGATGTACTTTGCAATATGCCTCACCTTTGTTAGTCCAAAGCGCTGGTTTTTACTTGGGTGGTGGAGCAATTCTGGTGGACTGAAAGGGGCAGCTTCTATCTGAGATGCGTTGTTTTGGAAGGACAAATTTCCTTCGGCAGACAGTAGTACTGACCATGGGCAAATCACACAGATGGCAGGGTCTGAAAAATGTTGAAGTAGATAACGGAGATCTTAGTGTTGAATTCACTGCACTCAGAAAATCATATTTCTGGAATCTCATCTGTCTAGCCAAACTCATCCCTGAAGAAGTACCCAGAACGACTTGCCTGACTGGAGACTCATTGGTCCTGACCCACAGAGTGACTCCCCAGCCTGAGCTCAGACTTGCCTTGTGTCTTGGGGTGATTTTATGATAATACTGTATTTCCCTATCATCTGCTTTATGCCCAGAAATGGGTCCCATAGCTTTAAGCTGGGTCCAGGAGAGAGAGGAGAGAAGCCAGGCAAGTTCTTCAGCGTGGTTTGTGTTCAAGGACTCACACACACTGCCCCGCGTTCTCACCGCTGCAGTGCCGAGGGAGCACCTTCCTGCTTTTAGCCAGCCTGTTAGCTGAGGCAAGAAAATGTTCCCAGGACTGCATACCAAAATCCTCCGGAACTACTTCTTCTTCTTCTTCTGGAACTATTCGGCTTAGCTGCGATCTGAGAACCAGATCATTGGACCCTGTGGACTGTCAGGGAGGCTGTGGGGACTCTGCATCCTGGCCTCGGACCTCAGGAGGGGCTGAGCCAGCTGCAGAGGGAACTCTAAATCCACCAGCTTTCTTCACATCAAGGAGGTTTATTATCTAACATTACTCATTTCTTTTCTTTGCCCTGCCGGCACTCTGCTTGTTAAATAAATAGTTTTTTTCACTTTCATCCAAGAATTTCCTTTCATATTGGTGAGGGAAGGAGTGCCAAAACCTGCCTTCTGTGGAGGAGATGTTCCTTCCACAACGTTTCCCCCTAAACTTGTCTCAAACCAAGACACCTCATCACTGTGGCCTTGCCTGGTGCCCGCTGGGCTCTCTGACCCTGGTTGCCTTCAGGTAGTGCTCTCTTTTGCTTCTTCCACATTTTCTGTAGTGTTGTATGCAGATACAAGTCACGCATGGTAGGAAGCTTGTCTGTTTTAGGAACAGCCAGCCAGCTTGTACTTCAGCCTAATGAAGAATACCTGGCCTTCCACAGAGCTGGCCAGCCAATGAGTGGTGTTCCTGCCTGACCTGGCAGTGCCCCAGCACACTGGAAATATCCTATAGCAAGTGGTGCTGACCATCACAAGATCCGGCACGATTTATGACATCAAGCACAGTGCAGCAAATGCGGCAGTACTAGCCTTGAAAAGAGGCTGATTGCAGAAACAATATAGCTGTGATCGAGAGATGTGGAGCCAGAGATATGCCTTACTCAACTGGGATGATGCTATGCAGAGGCAGGTAACCTTCCCTGTGCTCCAAGAAACTGGAGCACTGTGGATTCAGGCTCCAACTTGGCATCACTTCTGGACCTGAGCTCTCTAAAGACATATTTTAGCAGCCTTACACTTGGCCTATAGTCCAGCTTGGTTCTACATCCCTACTTCTTGGTTTAGTTTTCATCTTCTGATGCCCTAAATTTATCTGGTGCAGCATAGGGCACATAAGCTGATTGTATCAAATTTTTTTTATATTTTGCTTTGTTAAGTCAGCAATCAGAAGAGCATAGTGTCAGCTTAGTGTCTGGCACAGAGTCAATAGATGGACCTGAGATGAACCTATCCAGGTGTGTATCTCTGTGCTTCACTCCTTTGAATATTCGTGGTGCTTGTATTGTCTGGGCTATTCTATCCTCTTGTTACACCAGTTAATAGAGAGCTGATGGTATAGTCAACCTGCTGTAGTGTTCCAGTCCATTAAAAACTGGTTGGTAATGAATGTTCACTGCTCCAGCTATAGCAGAAGTAACACATCACTTGTTTTCTGTATTTTTTATTTTGATTCTACATGCTCATGAGGTAAGAACACATCTCATCCATTCTCCCCTCAAAAGGAATATCCATTCACATAAGCAGTTCCCAAAATGTGACAGGTTGCTCAGCTGTGCTCTCTTGTTGTTGCTCAGTTGTGCTCTGTGCTCTCTCAAGCTGGCCTGCTTGGCAAGCAATCATCATAATTATTATCATCATTATTATCATTATTATCATGAAGGATGAAAGTCTCATACTAGCTGAATGGAGAGCCTGGATTTACCTGTCCTTCTGCATCAGTCCATAAAGGACATGATCTTGGCTGGCACTGCACTTTCTCTGGGTGCATGTTATTCAGACTTTAGGAAGGAGTCTTCTGTGTGCATATAGTTGTACTTAGATTAATTACTGCCTGATGTTTAATTAAAAAAAAAAAAACCAAAACACCAAAACTGTGTGAAGACCTCCTATGTAGGTAGAGCAATCTGCACATAATGCCAGCAGCACTGAAAGATTTCTCACTTTTATTAGCAATATGCTGTTAGTGCCATTAGTGGTTTTTTCCTCCACCCTACCCCCACAAACAAACAAACAAACAAACAAACAAACAAACAAACAAACAAACAAACAAACAAACAAACTCAAAAGAATTAAAATAACTGAAGAATTAATTTCCAACAGTAAGAACTCTAAAAAGATGCTTTTCACCTCACCTTTGTGAAGATCCTCCAGAAGCTGCATTGTGGACAGGTACAGGAGTGCCCATATTTCTTCTTCCTCCAGAGGGCTTCCTTTTGCCCACAGGACCTCGGCCAATGTCACACAGGAACTGCTCATGCCTGCTGCAGTAGATACCGAGTTTTGGACACACTAAAGCAGACTGAATTGCTCAAGACAAACCCTACTGATTATAGCTGTACCCTTCTCTCACAGTAAGAAATATTTTGTGAACCACCCTGCTTTTTTGTTCAGAATAGGTAGGTATTGTTTATCCCTGTCTTAATCTGAGTAAAAGTAAATAAAGGGGACTGAACTAAGTGACTTCCTGTAATCTTTTTGATCCCTTTTATCCATTATTTGAAACCAGTCATAAGATTCTGTGGAGCAAATAATTTTTACTCAGGAAGTCCTTCATGAATATTCACTGTTCAGATTTTGTGAGTGGTTATTTGAATAACAGGTGATTGATTTTGCTGCTTAATTGGATTTGCCTATCTATAAGAATGTGACAGAGTTAATCTAAGAAAAAAAGAAGGCAAAGCAAAAGATATGTAACATGAAAAGTTTACAAACAGTCCAACAGAGCAATTAAATTTCATTCATTGCTCAGCAGATTGGTCTTGTAGACTCTTACTGAATTCATTGATGAGAGCTTTTCTTGCTCACATATCTGAGACTCAGTGCTTGCAGTTCATCCCTTCCAATATATGTATAAACTTGCTTTGTTTCGCTAAACCAAATTAAAAGATGATTCTCTTTTTGAACTGCTGAATAGCAATTTAGTGGCTCCCAGCACACTGTCCTATCTGACAGGTACATAAGACCTGGCCTAGTGCAGAAGAATGTGGGTCTGCACACTCACCCTGTTTTGTCTCAGTTGCAACACAGCATCAGATCATTTAGACAAAGGCACTCTGTAGTGACTCATAATTTTGTCCTACGTACTGGAAAAGTATTTTCCTAATCCCAACCCACTAGGAACTGACTTGTGACTTGAAGTGTCAAGGCTGCTTTTCCTTCAGATGTTTTGTTATGCTACATACTCTCAAAGAAGGTTTTGCTCTTCATAAATGGGTCTGATCTTTCAATTTAATGAGTTTTACATTTCAGTAATTTACTAATCTAGTCAGAGCTGCCCTATGTCTACACATCAGTGAGGAAAACTGAATCCAAACTTTAAATTTCCTAAAAATTTTTGAACATCTTTTGCTGTTACTCTGCTGTAACAGTGAGCTCCACAGGTTCATTTTATGTTGTGTAAATAGGGGAATAAGGAGAAAAGTTAGAAGTGATCCATTTAATGATTTGAGGTTTTTACATTGTCTGTAGAGCAGCAAGTGAGGACACTACAGCCTGGGATGCTATTGTGGGGTGTAGGATTGTAAACACCGCTGTAAAATGAGTTCACTCACAGCCTGAGGACAGATCCTCCCCCCAGCAATTTCTTCCCTCTCTGTACACAGCCCACTTACTGCCACTGTTTGCTCTCTGCCTGCAATAGAACTCTCTGTGTCTCACAGCTGATTGCTTTGCCAGCTTCCCATTCATTATGGAGTCTTCCAGGGGTCACTGCAAGAGCATTACAGTGTCCTTCAGGACCAGCTTGTTGCTGGTTAATAGACTACTCAGACTTTGCTTCATGGGGTCTTGTCTTGGCTCACTAGCTTGCAAACAAGGAATCCCAACATGGGAAGAATGATCCTTTGTTGCAATCGTTACAGGATTATAGACCAACCTAGTGACATTTTAAACGGAACCACAGTCCTAATTTTAGTCTCTGTAGCTTCAAAGGGCAGTAAAGCTTCTTACAAACCTAACCTTAATTAGAAGAGACAGACAAATCTTCTTAATCTAAGCCATCACCATTTCTCTTAATAATAAATTACTGTGATAGCATTTCACTTAACCTTGTGGTACTGGGACTAAGCAATCAATTCACATCCCCAGAGTCACAATCTGTGTGGCTTCTCCATGCAGGTAATCCACCAGATTGTACTTAGTACTGTTTTATTTGAGACTGTGCTGGGGGAAGGAGCACTGCACCCTCTGTTTGAGATGGAAGTGCTTATACCAAGTGATTTCAGTGTTTATATTTCTAACTAGCTTAAGTTACTCAATAGGCAATTATCCAAATTGCAGTTGTTACAGCTTTATAGATTAAAAGTGAAATCAGCAGTTACACCAGAGATGCTTAACTTTTGTAGAGAACGTTTTTTTCTAAGAGCGAAAGTAATGTCTCAGATCAATACTAAATATGAATAAAATTAATTCTGCTATCAATGACGTGCAAGCTTCTTTAAAAAATATTAGATTGTATGGCCATGGAAATCATAATCTCTCTAAAGGTAACAAATCATTGCTTTAAAGCAATGGTGGAGTTAAGCAATGTGCTATTTTACAAGCAAATTAACAACTGGTTTTTAAACACACTCAGAATGCCCTGTATCTTTAGGCTGTATTTTTGACTTCTGATTTTCAAGATCAACATGATGTGATATTTAACAAAAATCTAACTGTGTGAGTGCTTGGGGAAAAAACTATAGCCAGGCTATGCTATGTGCATTATAAGAGAGTAAAAGTGATGGAAAGATCCTGTTATCATTGTAGCACTGCCCATATTCATGGTCCCTCCGTTTAATAAAAGCTGTGATCCAGAACCAAACAATTCTGACCTTCAAGCAACTTGCAACTCATAAGACAAGGCAGAAAAATGAGGAGACAAGAAGGAAAAAGTTAACAGCAACTTTGCAAAAAGGGACTTTTTCAGTAACACTAGATATCAGGAAATTATGCTGGATCTGGTTGAGCCTGCAGGGAAAAATTAGAGCAGCAGAATGTAATCACCCACTTTGGAGTTTGGCCAGGATATAGAGGTTAATGTTTTTGTGACTGGAAAAAGTAGCAAAGAGCTTCCAGTGCCAATTTGTGCTTTGAGGTCAAAGGCTGCTCTTGCCGATGTCTATGCAAGAAGATAGTACCATCCAAATTAGCCTAAAATATCCTCCCTGTTCTAATCTTTGCAACACATTTATTCGTTACGTAGACTCTCTAAAGTCAACAGACTTTCCCACTCTTCTTGCATAGATATGAAAGGTTGCATCAGGGTGAGGTAAACCCATCATTTTGCCAGCAACATCCACCTCTTTATCACGTTTATTTCTAAATAATTCAATTTTGGTACATTTTGTTTTATCGTATGTGCAAGTTTTCATCCATTGAAAGCTGGAGTCAATGAAAGAAATTGAATTTATCATGAAAGTAAATGAACTACAGCTTTGCATCTGAATTTGATATTTAGAAACAATTGTGCATTAGTAATTTCATATGCCAAGGTCACTTTATTGGATTTGGCAGTCTTATTTAGTACAATGTAAAGGCGCAACTTTGCTTTGCTCAATCTTTACTTTTGCTTTTTTGTTTACTGTGTAAAGAAAGCAAAAGAGCTAGAAACTCTTAATTTTGTAGGAAAACTGACCTTCCCTTATCAAACACAGTCAAGTGCATTAAATATCCTCAGAAGGAATGGGTCAGCTGTATTCCCAACTACATGACAGCCCTTTTCATGCCCACTTCTCAGAGGGAATTTACTGGGGAGTAGGTTCAGCTGTACAGTAGGTTTTATGGAATGAAAGTCAATCCATGATCTGGATGATGGTGAAAAAAGATTAAGGGAGATCATAGGACACACCAGTGAACAAGATGATGAGGAAGGAGAAATCACATTTAGCTTTCGAAAATATGGAGTCAAGTTTGTTTCTGGTCTACTTGTAAAGGCGTAAAGCAAGAACAGATTTGCCCCATCCTGAAGAACAACTGGAAATGAGAACTCTGGCAGAATAGTTTGTGTATAAACACAACAACAGCAGTAACAACAACAACAAAGGATTAACCTTCGTAGGAATTAAGCATTCTGTGAACTGGAAAGGCTTCTGTCAAATCAGAAAGGCCTTTCAATTTTTACTGCCTGGAAGCTGTTCTTGCAGAAGTCTTGTCTTTCGTGTGACTGAACTTCCAGTTCTGCTTCACTACTCTGTGTGTGTATATTGCAAAATACCTAGCTGTAAACTTAGCTAACTTTTAATTTGCTGGAAGGTGTAAACAAATGTAAATTTTGTAAACAATTCTGTCTGGGAAGGCCTATTTGTGGTTTGGACATACATGCCCGTCACAGCCCCTCTGTTAGAGGTGACTAATTGGTTTTGACAAGAGTGAGCCAGAGAGGGGCCACTTAAGTAGGTCCTCTGACAGACCTGAGAGGTTGCTAACAGTGGCCCCGAACCTCACTAAAAGAGTGTAGGCGTGTACTGCCGGGCAAGGGAGAGGGACTCGGAGTGTAACTTCTTCCATTTGCACCACTATAGCCAGGAAAAGTTATCTACTCATAACAGTCCATGGAAGCTGACATAAACCCACTGCACTTGAAGACATATGAAATTGGCTAATACCAATTCTGCCTAATTCACCTGCAATGCCTGGGTATCCATCAGTCATTTTCACGGGCAGCTTTAGAGATGAGGAGTTGCTTCTTCTAGTGTGGCATTGAAGGACACACTGATAAAACTGCATGCAACTCTATAAAAAGATGGCCTTTAGCCAGCTTTCTCTAGACACAGTATTTTCCTTAGCTTTCCATCCCTTTCATCTTTTGCACTCCAATTTCTCAGCTATGTTGGCAGTCCCTTTTAGGACTCGTGCTACCTGGTAGTCTAAAAGCACCTTCTGTAAACAAATGACCAAACCCAAGGGAACTCAATCCTTGGAATAGCTAAAGTCAGAACTTCTTGTATCAGTGGAAGCAAGATGCAGTGGGGAAAAAAAAAATTCTGAAAGAAGGGCATTAACTGGAGGACTTCAGGTGCTGGTCGGCAAGACTTCAGGCAATCTGCTTTCAAGACCAGGAAATATGGGAACTTGAAGTGACACTTCTCTAGGGTGTTGGAGGGCTAATAGACTGATTTTAAGTACTGAAGAGGGGTCCATAGAGACAGATTAACAAGACAGACTTGCTAATTCTGAAAGATCTTTTAAAATGAAAAGTTACAAGAAAAATGTGGTTTTAGTCATCATCCTTTTACTTGACCTGAGTGATGGACAGTGGGTTATTTTCTTATCAAGTCATGTAATTTCTGAGGTGGGGACCTAGACCGAGATAAAATCAGTCTGGCTATCCTATCTCTTGATTTTCCTTTGTGGTTTTCCCCCTCAAAAATTAATAACTGACAGTAACATATTGCTTTGAAGTGCCTTATGTTTAAGAGCAGGGATACATTTGTATCTTTACATCTTTACGACGCAGAAGCTGAGAAAATTCATCAAAAGGGGCTGAAAATTCATGGAGGAATAGATGTAAATTAAAACACAAATAATATCTCACTAAGGGAAGACAAATTATTGTTTAATATCAAGTATTCAAAATACACTAAGAAAAGTTCTTGCAGCCTATCTCTGGCTGCATAATAAATCAAATTTGGAATACAAAATTAGGGGAATTAAAAATAGGATAAAAATGGGATTGAGCCATAGTTTTGAAATAATCAGTGTTAATTTCAAAGCAAATTTACAGAATTTATGAAAAACCTTTCCTGAGCCTTTTCTGTAGTCACAAACAGAGAAGGAATGATGCATCAATCTCACTGCCTCTGACTCCTCTGAGTCATGGTGGCAGGAACAGCATTTGGCATGAACCTGCATTCAGTAAGAGGTATCTCCAGGAAAATACTTGAATGATTTCCTTTGTGCCCTTCAAAATCATATAGTTATAAAAATGAATGCAGAGACAGTTTTGAAAATTAAAATTATCCTAGTATGCAAACAGATTAAATGTTTGATATAGATAATAATTTCTGAATTAAAATGGGAAGATATGACTTGCTTTTTATAAAGGCACAAGATTATTCCATAGCACACATGTATTAATCTGATTCTGGGTCTCTACAGGCAGTTTGGGATCAGTGATACAATTTTGCCACACTCCGGTGTCTACACCGAAATATTCTTAAATGAACAGTTTTCACATGAGGATCACAATCCTTTGTTGCTCAAGGCTGCATGCTTTCTTCTTTTAAAAACCCCAAACACTAAAAAAACCCAACCCAAATGCTGTAAATTGGAATACTGTATTGAGATTTTGAGAGATGTTGGTCTCCAAAATATTTAGGACTAGGTAGTTAGAAGATCCTGAAGAATCAATGAAAGCTGTGACTAAACTGTAAGTGACAACTCTAAATCTTTTTTTTCATTTGATTCATAACAATCCACAAAACTGTAACATGCAAGGGGAAAGAAGATGATCACATCAGTCTGTAACCATGAGCTTTGAATAGGGTCTGATTGCATCTATTATGTTGATGATTGTTCTGATTTAATACTTCAGGTTGCATTCTGTTTTTGAAGATCAGTGTTCTTCCACAAGAAAAATCAAAGTTATGAAAATATAGTACAGAAATAATTTACTAAGAAATGACAACTACATATAGTTGATTTATAGGCACTATTCATCTAGAGCATGTAAAATTGAAAACCCAAGTAGATTCTTAAAATATATAGAAATGTAGTTAAAATTGAATTAAGGTAATTCAATTGGTTGTTGCTATCACCAAATCGTCACTGATAATCTTAGGAGAAATACAGAAAAAACTGTATTGAAAATAAATGTAATATCTTAGTATCTTAGTCATAAATGTATGCATATTTTAGAGAAATGAAAAGGGGACAGAAGGTGCCCGCCCTGTGTACTTTAGACTTTCCTATATGTCTACATTAAACTCTGAGCCTCTTCTGTATACAATACATGTTGCACCAAATCCAGTAACCCTTTTATATATTTAAAGGGTTCTTGATACATGCTGTCATTCACGATATTATGGTTCCTATCTGGATACATAAGTATAGTAACTGGATAACAAGCTGAATATTTGCTAATTACTTTACTTAAATACAACCTACAGTATTTCAATGCTGCTTGTCCATCAAATGCCAACAAATTTTAGCTGTATGAAAAGTTGGAAGAGACTGAAAAGAGCACATTTTTTGAAAATTATAGTTTAAAATTCATTTACATCATAACCTCATTTATTCACATATATTCCAGTACAAATTTTATACTCTGACTCATTGTAAACTTGTTGATATAATTTTGGAGAAAATACACTATATTCCTCGTACCAGAGAGATGCATCTAATTAAGTATGAAATTTAACTCTCTGAAAGATGGGATGGAAATGTGTGGGTTTATAATTGGAATAAACACTTAAAATGCTGTTAAAAACTTCTCTTCAAATGAAGTAGACAGGCAAAGCCAAATCTGCAGACACTGACAAGTCAATAAGGGAGTTGCCTTGTTGCTAAAGCATGACCTTGCCTTAGAAAGATTGTGTTCCAGAAATTATAGCTGCAATGAAACAGCCTTCATTATACGGTATTTTTTCACTCTCTATTGTAAATTATTTTATTTCCTTTCTAGAAACATGTACTTTAATCAATAGGAGAATTAACCAGACTGCTGCAAATTATTCAGCACTGAAGGGAGATAAAATTTCACTGCTGTAGAGAGATGAATTTCTTTTCTAGGAAGTCATAAACTTCACATGAGTTGAGCCAGTCTCTAAACAGTTTAATCTTTGAAGGAGAGAGCTGAAATCTAGTTCCTGAATAACGTAGTTATGTGCCTCTCCATAGGGAATTTCATGAGCTGGATGGTAAGGATGCTAAAAGATGTGACTTTATTACAAGACCTATGGACATTGTTCCTCAAAGACACAAAATGTTATTGATACCAAAAGAAAATTTTAAAAAAACTGCAGCATCCTACAAAATCAGACTTACAGGGTCAAATTCTTATTTCCTCTCTACTTCAAAGGTAACCTACCAGGGAATTTCAGAGGAAAATATTACACTGTCTGCAGTCAGTTTGCAAGTAGATATTCTTTCAATAGAAGTGCCTAAAAACGTATCACTGGATAACTGCAATCAAAAGAAAGCAGTGCTATGCTCATTCTTGCTAAGTTTATATGCCCTTTCTCCTCTGCCCTGGCTGATGCCAAATGCCAAGGACCTCACAGAATATCTGTCTATGATAGATAGACCTGCCTCTAAAGTAGCTACTGCTACTTTTCTTTGGTTTTTTTCATGCACCTTTCATAAAAGCTCATTCTACATGAGAGTAGACCAGAATGGTGGTCCAGAACTAAATCTAATCCATCTAATACATTATCTACATTGTAGCACTTCAGAGACTGGAGCTTCAAAGCCATGCTCTCTGCTGCTGCAGTGCCAGAAATAGTAGGACAGGAGAACTCGAGCACCATGGTAATATTTCTCTTTTATATTTATTGATTTATGTCCTTTTTAAGGCGTTATGTAATTCTCTGAAATGAGGCAGCCTCGTGTCAGACATAAGAACAGGGAGTGAAGGGTCAAATGATGATACTGAGGTTAATAGGTAGCACCACAACACAGGTAAAAGAACCTGAGCAGGCTGTACACCAGCTTTTTCAGGTGCCAAAGAAAAATGTATTCCTAAATGAAAGATGAAGAGCTAAGGTTTTCGTTTATATTGGCCAGTCTTCCCAAAGTCTCTCCATAGCTTCTCATAGCTAATCCTGTAGTCAATGCTGCTGTGGTTGGCTTATTGTTAAAGCTAGTTCTTGAGTTCTGACAGTGCCATAGTTACACCTTTGCTTGCAGAAGAGAGATATTCAAAGCTTCTGATCTTGACTCTGATGCTGACTGGTTCTGCTACTTGAGAAAGACTCAGTGTCTTCTTTCACCACATCATTGAGGATGATGCGGTTTCCCATCACTAGTAATACACTTTAAATGTAAATATGAAATTATCAGTATTTGTATTCCTCTGGAAGCTCCATCTATAAATTTCCAGATCAGTAATGATTATGAAACCTATGCCAAAACTTCCATAAAATGAAGTTGCTTTTATTTTAGAAACAGCAAACTGTAATGAAGGGACTTGCTAAAAACATTGGAGAACAGTAGAGAAGAAATTAGGAAAGCAGTTTCTTAATTGAGAGCCTTTAGTTGCAGGTTGTAATCACGGGTAATCTTTCTGCTGTTTGGAGTTCAGTGCTCTTTCCGAAATAGTACTTAGTACAAATCCATGAAAAAATAATGTACTTAAACATGTTTTCCAGAATCATGTGAACTGTGTTATGCAAATAAAGACTTACCCCTGCCATAAGAGCAGTAACAATTTAGTGTCTTCTACTCCTTTGCCTTCAATAGAAAACAAGACTATGCTGAGGTACCCTGATTTTTTAACAGTGCAATACTGTTGTAAGTGAATGTTTTTAACTCCAGAAGAAGGCAGGAGGAAATGAGCACTGACATGCCAGATGACAATCCAGCCAGCTCTGTAATATCATTTTTCAGACAAACAGGCAGCCTTCTAATCAGAATTAGCTACTGATTTAAGAGAAATGAAATGAGGTTTAATGTAAAAAACCCAAACAACAAGGTAAATATTAGATACTGCTGTACAAAGCAAAGAAGATGAGTGATTTAATACTTATTTAATTGTTAATGAGATTAAGAGAAATACGTAAGAACCTACCTGTACAAGTTGGACAGATGCCGCATCCAGAATAGTCTGAAATCTTCTACGGTTTTGCCCAATAATGATTGTTTAGACCATAGTAGTTGTAAATAGAACATTAAACATATTCAGGATTTGATTGGATTTCTGTTTCTTAGTTTTTTCTCTCTTTCTCTTTCTTACCTTCTGTCTTCTCTCTTTCTTTCCCCTTTTCTTCCTTTCTTTCTATTGCTTTGTTTGTATCTTGTAACTAAGCACTGTGTGGTCTGGCAAGTGGCTAAGCAAGTAAACAGTGAGGTTCCTTCTCTTACTTGCAAGCCAAACCTAGCAGCTCCTGGTTTGAAGTTGAGGGCAACGTCATGTCTGCTAAGGCTGTTTACTCTCCTTCCTTTTTTTTTCTTTTTTTTTTCCCCTGGTAGTTCACTTGCCAGGTAAAAGAGTCAGCTTTTAGGAAGTGGCTCAGTATAAATCTCTGGGTCCGTCGACTTACAAGGAGTCAATTGGATTACCTGACGCACACGGGAGCATTAGATCTAAACCCCCATAGACTGATGTCACTTTCAGCCCCCGGCCAATCCAGGGAGCAACAGCACAACCAAAGCACAGACTGATGGTCTGAGGGGTGAGTGTGTCTTTTATGAGCAGCAAAATCCTTCAGACTCAATAAACAATGCAGATAAGATTTTGATGGGTCTATCTGTCAGGAAAATAAACCAACCCAAAACTGAAGAAAGGAAATTTGATCATTTTTTAATATTGTCTGGTCTGAAAATTTTTTGTTAATTATAGCAGAGTGCAGCTGTGCTCAGAGCAGGGCAGAGGGAGCTCTTGGGATGCTGCAGGGCAACTGTGAGCTGGGTGTAAGTAAGGGAAGGAAACAAAACCTTAGGAAAACAGAAGAAAGTAGAACTTGGACTTACTCCAGTAAGCTCTTCACATTAGTTGTTCCTCCATTTTTCCCAGCTCTGTTTCTCTTTTATTCTATTTTTTGTATAAGTCCACAAATCTGCATTTGTTTAATCTTTCTCCCTATATTTTGTCCCTTAGCAATGGGATTTGCAAATGCATTTTTGTCTACAATCCTTATGGCAATACCTCACAGATTACTGTAGTGTAGATTTCTCTCTTCATGTCAAAATGAAAATCTTGGATTTCCTTCATTGCCTAACTTCATGCTACTAGTCTTTTAAGTTCAATGTGGAAAAAAAGCCCCAAACCAGCCTCATATTTCCTTTTTTCTCTCTCAGTCATTGTGAATGTTGCCACTGTTGTCCCTAGCCCACACTCTGGACTTTGCATTCAGTCCAGTCTACCCTTCCACTTATCTGAGTGTTGACATGAGCTTTTGAGGAAAATATACAAGCTATGGTCTTCTTTATTTATCTTCAAAGAAAATTTATTCAGGTTTTCATCATCTCAATTGCTGTAAATCCCTCTCTTTTGTCACTTGGAAATGCAATATTGCCTTATCCAAAATGTCACAGAAAACATATTCTGCTGAATTCTCACGCTGGGTTCATCACCCATCCTTTCATAGCCTTCTCTGGTCCCTTTAGTTTATAGCAGCAAAATAAAACTATTTTTTTATAAATTCCAGCTTGGTCCAGAAGTCATAAATCTGACCTGACAGACAGTATGACAGACTGCAGATAGAGAGGTCTCATGTCAGATGTCCCAAACAGAACATGCTGGAGTTGGCAAACCAACATTTATTGATAAACCTCACCAGTTGTGCAAAAGAAACT
Source organism: Pachycephala philippinensis (assembly GCA_013397055.1). Taxonomy (NCBI): domain Eukaryota; kingdom Metazoa; phylum Chordata; class Aves; order Passeriformes; genus Pachycephala; species Pachycephala philippinensis. The sequence continues at coordinate 993,433 of VWZT01004306.1, read as the reverse complement.
ATTTATTGCCTTCTCCTGTGATCATTGGACTGATACTGCTCTTCATTTTTTGAATTTGTGGATCCAAATACCAACAGATCAGCAAAAAGGCTGTTAATGAAAAAAGTAAAATCTGAGCATTGATGCAGCTCAGGAAGTATTTTGCTTGATTGTCCAATGCAGTCACACTAGCAGGAGGAAAGCAACACAGAAGTTTGTGGCTGCTCCTTCGCCAGGTAATGAGTGGGGAGGAGATAGGAAGTTATTTTTAGTGGTGCATTTGTAGCTACCAGATTGGATTTAAGTAGGTGTGTGTATAATGCTGTTTGTGGAGTTAACAGGGTGTGTGGCTTTTTGAATCATTTTGCTAGAAATAATGTGTTGTGTCAACATGCTCCCATTAAATCAGGTAGAAATGCTGATTTGATTAATTGATCAAAGTTCCTAAGGACTTTATGCTCTATTGCTTTAAGAAAAGACTCAATGATTCTTCTCAAGAAAACATGCAATTGCAAACCTATGGTAGTTCTGTTGGTGTAAGCAGCAGTTCTAGATTTGTGAGATCAAATTCTCACCCATGGTTCCTTCTTTATTCTAAATAGTCATTGAAAACAGCCATTTTAGAAAATTACTCACAACCTACTGATTTGAACAAAAGCAGTATTTCAGACTAGTAAACTCAAAATATACAGTATGAGAGCTTCAGTTGAATTCCTTGCGTTCATCTATTGAATCCTCACTGTGTACAGGTGACATGTAGGTAATTGCAGCAAAGTTTATGTAACTAGATCACTATGAAAGAAGGTTAACAAGATGAAAGACTATTTATCCCAGTGAAGGAACTGCTGGATGGAGGCTTAGGATCTCCCTTATGTTCCTTCCAGCTTTCTGAGAACCGGCAATGGCTAGAATCCAATTATTCTCTGACATTAATGCCTTTTTATCCCACAGAAGCTGAAGTGTGGGAAGCTCTTAAAAGTTTACATAAAGGTGAAGATTACTATTTACTTCTCAGCTGATGGTGGCACAAGCAAGCTGTCAAAAATACAACCACAGCTCAGGCCTGGGGTTTCTGTTAAACACAGAAGACTTACAGTGCTTCTGTCAAGTTTTAACTAGTTTTAGTTTGGAGTCCCATGGAGCAGATCATAAACTGCTTGAGCTGTCAGAGCTAAATGGAGATCACTTGAGCTTTCAGAAAAATCAGGGAATCTCCCTTTTTGTTTTGCTCACGTCGTACAACTAACCACTTCTGATAGAGAACTTCCATGCATCATCCCTATGTGTACTAGATGTGAAAATTAAAGTTTTTTTTCCATCATGGTTTCTAAGCAGATTGGAATTTGTCCAGTCATCTATATTTAGCTTGGCAAAGTAATACAGGGATGTGAGTCTATGCTCTTGTTCTTGTCTTTGCTGTCAGGGGTGTTTCACAGCAGTATCTTTGGGGGAATCACATCCTATTTATGTAACCCTAAGCTCAGTTTAAAAAAAAAAAAAAAAAGAGAGCCAAGAGGCCAGTATCTGAACAGCTTGTTTCCCTTTAAGAAATAAGTCCTAACGTAATTAAAAATAACACTAAACTGGGAGTGGAGGTGTGTTGGAGTTTGTTTCTAAGTTTGTGTTTGAAGAGTGCAGGAAGGCAGCATAACTCTTATTGCTACTCGTGACAGGAACCAGTTTTCCTTAAGAACAATAGCTGGCAAAGTCTGGCTCAAACCTCTGGGAGTTTCTAAATCTTTAGAAAGTTCTATGAATGGATGAGACCAAATTAAAATACCACTTTCAGTTCAGTATGTTTAATTTGCTTTTGCTTCTCACACAGCTTTTGAGATGTGATGTGAGGCAAGAAAACATTATTGAACAAGTAGCTCATGTTTGTGACACCTGATTACAGCTCTGCTGATCCCAGAAGTAATTCAATGAGAGGCCAGTATTCCTATGATACATCCTCCAATGCATCCATCCAAGATGCAAGAAGAGAGGCTGTGAAGTGATTACTATTTAATGCCAAATGCCCTCAGACTGTAATGGAACCACTTTCTAAATTATAAAAGTAAGTTCAGGCCATTAATCTGAGGAAAGAAAGACTGAAACTTCAGAGGTTTCTGGGGTATGGTGATGGAAAATACTCTGGAATTATTCTTATAAAGTCAAATACTAAGTCTTCATTGATAAGGGTGCAGGAAGGGATGTCAGTATGTGATTTAGAAAGGTAATGCCAAACCCCAAAAACTTTTCTCAAATTTGCCTATGGAAAATTTCTATTGAATAGTAGTATAAATAAAGAACACCCTATGCTGTGTTAATATCAGTGTGTAGAAATATGAGGTATGTGACCCCATAAACACTGTTTTCTAACAGTTAAACTACACGTCCCTCCACAAACAACTTCTAGTTGGTTGAGTACGTCCAATGATTGCACATACTTTGCTGCCTATTTACTCAGGGTAAAAATGAATATAAATTGGCACATGGAATTATGGCAGCTCAGGAAGAACTTTTCAGGAACAACAAAGAAGGGGTTAATAGTATTAATGATATTTGAGAGAACAAAGTTTCTTGACTAGATGTGCAGCAATGTCTGAGCTTCAGTATCTGTTAGCCGTGAGCGTGGCCGCCCCTTCCCGTTCCCGTCTGTAACCTGTCGCATGGTGCCCCACGGTGGCTGCTTGCCTCCTGTTACATTTGCTCAAGCCAGCAAGTGCTCCATTCCGTTTGGTTACTACTAATCAAAAGTATTTGCCCCAGTTCATCATTATTTGCTCATAGTCAGAATTCAAGTGTATAACTGCATTTTGCAACTCCTGTCTGTTTCTAGTTCCATTTAAAGAGGGAATACAGGTCCCTCTACCTGGTTACTTGGAGTTGATTTCATAATGCTTTGCAAGACAAAATTAATCGTAAAAATCTAGCTGTTACAATGTTTCTTTCATTAGATTATTTTTATTATAAAAATAATTTTAACGTCAGCTGTATTCATCAACAATTAGTATGTGTGATTTTTCTTTGTATATCTTTCTAGGCTGTAATATGTCTATTAATGGAGGTTTGCTAGCAAATTTCCATTTCACTTTCTTATGTGAAATGCAGCTTCTTTGCCACAACCAATGGTGAGAAAAATGTTTCAGAAACATATTATTACCAAAATGCTTTATTTATTTCTATTTGGATTACTTCTGGGATTTTCTAAAAACTTCCATAGTCTGTATTGTCTTTCCACATATATCTATCTTCCTTAACAAACAAAATTTATCAATCTGTTTTCACAAGAGGATATGGATGTTGATCCTGGCTGTGGCTTCTCAAGCCTTAGCTTGGAAAAACTGGGCCCCCTGAGTACCCACAATTCCTATTGATCTCTTCTTGATGAGGGGGCTCTTTCAAACACCTTCCCTTTGACTGAGAGGACTGATGAAAAAACTGCTTGTGCTCCAGAGTCCCTTAATGCTGCTCCCAGGGCTCTGTAATGCCTCTCCATGCTCCTCAGGCTGTTCCTAGCTGTACCAGAGATGCCCACATGAAAATCAGCAGCAGATAACAGCCGATGGACGGCACAAGGCTTGGCAGTGTGTCAGTGACATTCCTGGGAAGCAGCACAGCTTTTCAGAGAGCTGTCAAGTCAGCAACGAGTGCCTCCGTGCCTCCAGAAGAGTCATCTACTGCTGCCACCCGCCACTTTTCTTGGCAGCGCTGGTTGCTGTTCAGGGAGCAGAGGGGCTGCCTCACCCAGCTCCAGCACCCCTCCTGATGGGACAAGGTCTTTCCTCCTCAGTCTGCAGAGCGGTGAAGCGCTTCTGGCAGGGCACATGCCTAGGATATCTTGTTTCTATTTTCAGCTTGTCTAAAAGTGACTGTGGGCATAATCAGGCATTTACTTGAAAAACAGCTATTGTGGTTTAAGCCACCTTGGGTCTGTTCACTGTAGTGCCCCTCAGCTGAGTTACTATGTGTATTATGCTAATCCATTTTAGCATAAATAAATAAAAATAAATCACTGTTCTTTACGATGGATGCTTTGTGAAATGACTGCTCCTTCTATCTTTTGACCTGTTATTTTATGTCACAGAATCTCGTTTTTGACATTTTAATTTTTGTACATCAAAATTTGTCAGACATTCAGATCTATTTCCTTGTCTCCAAAGATATCAGTCTGAATTTTTTGCTTTTCAGTTTACAAACGTCAGTATGCTAAAGCTTTGTTTACTACCCCGAGTATGGTAATTGACAAGTTAATGAAAATATTAAAAAAAGACAAAACTACATTTTTGATGTAATTTCATGACTGTTGAATCCAAACACTTTAATGTTCATAAACCCACTTGTATACCAGTGCATGGGAGTGAGAAAGTTTGCAGTATTTTGACATAATTCAGATTTTACTGACACTTTTAAATCCAAATATTTATTAAACACTCAACAATTGATTATTTTAAAGCAGCAGTCCAAATCCAAGACTTACTGCTACATAAACGCTGAAATTGAGGAGGTAAGAGAATGATTAACAATTACATGTAGGCAGAGGTTGATTTTCATGCTCCAGATTGTTCATTAATTTAATTTTGGACTTGTTTTGAAAATTGATTATACATACAATTAAAGAAACTTTTGTCCTTACTTGAACAGTTACTATTTCAGTGTCTTGCAAATTTTGCATTATGTACAGGAACTTTATAGCTTATCTATCATATTATATTTATTTTTAAAGCAATTATACTGGTAAACAGCAAATTTATGGTATGAAATTCTTCCTTTCAGAGCTTTCCTTCATAAAACCTTTATGTATTTTCCAGCCTCTATTATCATGCTTTGCAACAACACCAATCTGATCTTTTTGTATAATTTCTGCATCATTATTTCTGTTGCTTATCAGCTTTACATTCAAGATGGCAATAGATGCTGATTGTATACAAGGTTGTAAGGACTAGTTTTAAAAAGTCCCTCAGAAATACATCTCTTTCTAAAAGCATTAACTTTGTAAACTATAAAATCTTAAGGAGAATTTGATTATACTTTAAAGGAAAAAAGATATGTGACTAGCCTGGATCCTCAGCAAAACACCATATTATACTTTAAAGGGACTGTTGTCCTTCACTTGCAAATCTCAATGCAATTTTACCCCAGATGAGATGATCAGGAACAATGACTCTCCCAAAAACATTAGGAGTAACATCAGTGCTGTAAGGCCATGGGACTTGTTGCAAATAACTGAACTGGCAGAATGTGATGTCACCCCACCTGTTTCTTACTGTGCAGAGAACAGAGGTTAACACTGGAAGTCTATGTGCCAACAGAAATAAACATCTGAAGGTGTCATAACCTGCATCAGCCCAAATCAGCAGGCTGTTTTAATTACCTAGCCAAGCTGAATATGACCTATCCAGATCAAGTTTTGCCTGCAGTGCATTTTGGGCATTTATATTGCCCCTTCTGAGCTTTGCCTATGGCATATGTAAACATGGAAGGGAATGTAATATCTGGGAATGTAATATCTGGCTCTGACCTAACACACTGCAATAAGGAAAAGCCTCAGAGCTAAAAGCTGGTTAATTCTGCTTGGGGGCTGTCCTACGGAAATGCTCAGAGGTTATATGAGAAGCGTCTTAGAAACATAGAGCCCAGAGGCACCTAAGGAGGACTGGTGGCAGAGTCTGAGCAGTAGTTTTTATTTTGTTGGGGGTTTTTGTTTTTTTGGTTTTTTTTTTTTTTTGGTGTAGATATAAAGGAGGCATCATATTTCTGTCTGTGGAAATCTGTAAAAGAACCACTTTAACATATGGAAAGAAATTGCCTAAATTAAGTGAGAATTTTAAGGGCAGCATGCAGAGGTCTCACTGAAATGGGCATATGAATAGTATATGGACAGAGTCATGGAGGTGAAGCTTTTAACACCAAGATAGTGGGCAAAACAATATTCTAAACAATATTCTAAAGCACTACCTTTAGCATGTAAAAGTCTATGCTTATTAAACAGGGATGAAAGCTGTTATCGACAAAAATCTTGATAGAATCTTTGGCATCTTCAAAAATTTGACACAGGCCGCATGTTTGACAGTGAATAAAATGTGAAATGTCCATTTTCACAGTACCCTGTGCCTAGCTGGCAGATTTTATGTATTTTTAAATACTGCTCATAGGGCCTTTTTTTTCTAGTAAAAATATACAAAGGCTTGCTGCAGGGTGCTGAGTGGCCTCTTTTTGTCTGTAAGCAGGGACATTCCCGAAGAAAAAAAAAGGGAAAAAAAAAAAAGAATAAAAAAAGGAAAAAGACAATGATATATCAAGGAAAATATTTAAAGTCTGAGGAGAGAGTACTCATGTCATATGCCAGGAACCAAAGGCAATGGTAATGAAAAACTCAAAATCTTATAAAGAGGTACTAAAGATTTAGAGGAAAAACAGCACCAAAACTGACACGGAACAAGAAAATGTTACACCACTCCAGATGCCCAATAACGAGAGAAAGCACGGCGATGCCAGGCATGCAGCGGGAAGTCCGGAGCTGCCAAGGCCGTGAAAGACGTCCAGGAGCAGCACCGATGCCAGGGTGCGACGGAGGGTGCTAGCGCACTGGCAGAGAGCGCCAAGGCAAAGGCCTGAAAACATGTAAATATTTCATGAAAGCCTCAGCAGGAAGAGAGCTCTGGCTACCGGCGTAATCCAGGAAAGGAACTGCTCCAGGGGAAAGGGCGCGGAGGAGGCAGAGCGATGCTGGCTCCGAGCAGGGATGCGCGGGCCCAGAGCAGCCGGGGACACGGTGGGAGCCGGGCGGGCCGGGGGCGGTG